>JALXJV020000002.1:178315-452186 GCA_024633595.2 Lepomis macrochirus | reverse complement strand
CCATCCATCCATCCATCGTGAAACCGCTTATCCTGTGTACAGGGTCACGCGGGGGCTGGAGCCAATCCCAGCTGACATTGGGCGAAAGGCAGGGTCCATAGAAGCATGTCAGTTTATTAAAGTTTTTATTTGAGTCCTCACTTCATGTTTAATATATAACCATAAAAACTAGACAAAGAATGACTCACTGCATCTGGTTGTTGTCTCCCCAGATGCCACGTGATAGCCATCTGCACACAGGACTGGCTGACATCAGGAAGAGTGGCCATGATCATCTCCATGGTAACTTCATCCTTGTTTGTTGGTGGGGGGTGTCTCATGGTGCAGGGGGTGTTGGGGACCCAGGCACACCAGTCAAACTGTAAAAACATGAGCAGGGACAGAATAAGTTAAAGCCCCTTCAACACTTCACCAGGTCATCTGAGAGCTGACAGCATCTTTGACAGAGTGAGAGATTTGAGCACCTGGCCGTTATTAGTAGCAGCATGCTGAGCTGTGCTGGTGAAGATGGCCACTGACAACAGGGTGGACAGTTCCTCTCTGGTGCTGAGCTTACTGTGCAGACCTGTACATACATTCACTCTCATTATTGCATGTACAATTAATATGTATATATTTGTAATCAAAACAAAGTCTTCATTTATCATTGCTTGGACCAAGACAGTTAAAACAAAAATGTATCTTGTCAAAAGTGTGATAGACCCACTATGTAATATTGACAAATACAACTTTGTATGTCTAGGCAGCTGAATAGTATTGATGTCGGTCATGGCACCCACTAACCCCACTTTAAACAAAACATTTATTTGATGACACTGTGTAGAAGCCCAGATTAGGCTGCACTCTCCGACCAGCCTCTGTCATACTTTGGTCGGTCACATGGTCTATAACAGTTGCCAGTATCTCATTTGAGATTTCTCTGTCTTTGTCTTTCTGTGTCTCTTCCTTGTCCTCTGTGCCCCCTCTCCCTCTCACCCTCACCATACCACCTTGCACTCTAAAGCCGCTTTCTCTTGCACGGGCAGACTCTTGCTCCTGTCTGTCTCCTGCATGCTCCATATTCCACAACGTTAACATTGAGTGTCAACTGTTGTAAATGTGTTTGAGAACTGATTGGTTAAGTTTTACCTGTCAGCTATATTGGACAGCAGTTGTGTTTAGTTCCTCTAAATTGCAAGAAAATTTAATTTATCTCCTCTAGCCAAGTCTATCCATCTGACAATTTTTACAACAATACCACGTAACTATTATGTATCTAATATATGTGTGACAGGTTATTGTGATTGTTGGTCGCTCTATTTAGCATGTAGGGATTTACACAATGAACATGTGCATAATTGCATTTGAGAGAAATATGATTCAATAGCTAACAAATGCAAAGTATTTTGATCTGCAAGGCTTACTCAGTGCATTTTGTGCCAAAGCAATTACCAGTGACTATAGTCATGTGAACAACTGACCTGTAATCATATGCAGTAAATATTTGAGTATATCTTTCATGTGACAGCAGTGAAGTGAAATGACACTTTGCTACAGTGTAAAGTAGTGAGTGTACAGCTTGTAACAGTGTAAATTTGCTGTCCCCTCAAAATAACACATCACACATCCATTATTGTCTAAACCCCTGACAACAAAAGTGAGGACACCCCTAAGTGAAAATGTCCAAACTGGGCCCAGTTAGCCATTTTCCCACCACAGTGTCATGTGACTTGTTAGCGTTACAAGCTCTCTGGTGTGAATGGGGAGCAGGTGTGTTAAATTTGGTGTTATCACTCTCAGACTCCCTCATACTGGTCACTGGAAGTTCAACATGGCACCTCATGGCAAAGCACTCTCTGAGGATCTGAAAAAGAAGAATGGTTGCTCTACATAAAGATGGCCTAGGTTATAAGAGGACTTCCAAGACCCTGAAACTGAGCTGCAGCATTGTGGCCAAGACCATACAGTGGAAAAGGACAGGTTCCACTCAGAACAGGCCTCGCCATGGTCGACAAAAGAAGTAGTGTCAAGCGTGTGTAGCGGCAACCAGGTGAGGAGTAAAAAGACACTGTCACACAAGCTGTACACTCACTACTTTACATTGTAGCAAAGTGTCATTTCTTCAGAGTTGTCATATGAAAAGATATAATCAAATATTTACAAAAATGTGAGGGGGGGGCTCACTTGCCAGAGTGACAGAGTAGATTAAGTGTACTTCTCTGTTTATTCTCTTTTTAAAATAATTATAACTCAATTATTTGCTCAACACCTCAGTCTGCTTTTATTTTCCATTGAACTCTTTTAACCCTGATTGTAACACTAACTTTTATTATATTATGTTGCTTTTAAACTTTTTTTATATTTCCCTGTTGCTTTTATGTTTTATGTAAAGCACTTTGAATTACCTTGTTGTTGAAATGTGCTATACAAATAAACTGTAATTTGTAATACACAGCTGCATAGTGGTCTTAATCTCCCCCAACTGTAATTTAAATATCTTTATAAAAATGCTCAAATCAAAAATCAAAGGCTCTGATGTAATGTAAAAAATGATGTAAAATTAAAAAAATCCAGTAGCTGTGGCTGTCACAAGACTGTAATAAGTACAGCCTACCTGCTTGTGCTCACTCTCCCCACGCACTCATTGAGCATAAAATTGTGTTTTGGGGAGTGGCCTTGGGAGGGGGTAGGTTTTTTTGGTTTATTACTTTTAAAATCTAGCTGTGTCTTGCTAGTTCTCCAGCATCATACCGCCCAGCTTTTAGGATAAAAATGCAGGATATTAATAACTGACCAAAGTTTGGGAGCTCTGTCAAGCCTTCCTGTGTTATGTCTCTGATCCAGGCTTGGAGCTCCAGGTCCTGGTGCACATCATGGTCTGACTGGTAGTACAGGCTTACCATACCTGAGACAAAACTGAAGGAAGAGGTACAGTTCAAGTTATGACTCATAGGAGGCAGAAATACAGCTGGCATTTATAACTTTTTCAGTGCCATAGCAATTTATATCCAAGCATATAATTATGGAAACAATATGACCCCTCAGAAAATGGAAACGGTGTAGATTTGCTGTGCAGGTACTTTATATGGTGTTCTTTGGGGTCATCCTCTTTCTACTGAAATGTTTCACAAGTTATTGGTCAGATCCAAACATAGAAACAGAAAAGCAGCTGTGTGTTGTATTCACTTTTTTAGAGGCATTCTATCCCCTACTAGTTCACTAGTCCACAGAGAAGTATCCAGTGTGGATGCTGAGCACTGTGAGATATGCTAGATACTAGCTGTGGCACTGCAACCCATTTTAAAATACTTTTAGTTGGCTAAATCTCTTTAGTAGATATACCCAGCCCAGATTTTCCACAGATTACTTAAAGCTAGGAGTATTTGTTATATTTGTTGAAATTCTGTTTAAATCCCGACAGCAATCAAAAAAAATTAAATATGAAAAATGTCTGTCGCTGGACGGCCTACCTGACTCCCTGTGTGCATTCCGCTCATGCACTCACTGCACATGAATGTGTGCGAGTCTGACAGAAGGAGGCAGGATTATTATGCTGAATATTATCTAGATTATATACCTGTGTATGGCCTCCCACAGCATCAGACTGTGTTCTCTGTAGAAATAGTTTGGAAGCTGGGAAACTCCTCTGTCAGTGAAGTCGTAACAGGGGTGGAGAGAGCGGTAGGTCAGCACCTTGTACTCTCTCTGAGCCAGAATCAACAAACCATCGCCACCTGTAGACACAACCTACACACACGCGACCATCAACACGATGATGGGCATGATCATGATTCTCATCATGTTTGTTAAGATTACTATTTTGTGACTGATATGTTTGTTGGAGGGCCTGGTGACATTAACAGTATCTATCAAAATATATATATATCAAACACACTTTAAATAACTTCAAAACATTTCAAAATCTTAATCAAATGTACTGTTTTAGAATGACACACCCTCTTGAAGATGCCATCAGCAGAGATGAGCTGAGTGCGCCCCCTACAGTTGATCTCTAGAGTGTAGCGCAGATGAGGGGCCAGGAGCTGCAGTAGGATGACACAGAAAACTGTTCAGGGTACAACCTATGGGTATAATGTAACTGTTACCTAAAGCTGATCAATCTACAATCAAAACAAAATACCATACATTCTTTGTATGGTAAAAGCCAAATTCTCAAACAATGGCACAGCGGTCCACACCAAAGTATTCTCCCTGCAGAACACACTGCTTGTGAACTGCCTTAAACACCTTGATAAATGATAGTAGTAGTTCAGCCTTTTTCTTCCATTATTATCTATGTCACTATATAACACAGCACCACCTCCAGCTAGGTGACCAGTGAAACTGAGCAAATCCACCTATCTGTCTGCCCTTGTTACACAAAGATGTGGAAGGTACAAGAAAAGCATGCCAATTTGGTTGTTGTTGGCTGCAAGAACCAACACAAAAGTCTTCATCTACACCCACCACACCTTGTTTTAGTGTTCATTTTGTGTGGGAGAAAATCCCTCAGAACTTACCAGAGGCCCAACAGGCCCTCACTTTTACACTTTATACACGGATATAACTTAACTGTGGTCCTTTTTACTCACATATCTAGTCTTCTACTGTTATCAGGGCCCCTAAGTTTATAAATCTTAGTTTACTCTTATCTAGTCTGGGCCCTGGTGCAATCAACATTATGTGAGAATCCAACAAGGCTCCATTGTCTCTCTTTCGGATGTCTAATTAATTTTGAATCATGGTGTTCACTCTAACTTCCCCCCGGCCAATAAGCAACACTGCTTGACAGGCCGAGTGTGTGTGTGTCTTGTACAATGTGAGGTGTGTGTTCTTGTGAAGTCTGTGTCTTCCTTAAAAAATGTGAAGGCCGCAACAAGTCTGAGCGAGAAAACTGCATCCCAAAGTTCAGTGTGTCTTTTAATAAAGACCTTAAATGTCTAATAAACAGACAAAACACTATCTTAATCCATCTAGGCATATAAAATATTCAAACATTATGGCTAAATAAATATTTTCAAAATTAGCCTGTTGAACTTGAGGTTAGCATGTTGTGCAGCTAATGTGGCTATGTTGGTTTTTTCATGTTGGTTTTTGTGAAACTTCATACTGCAGTGCTAGCTTTGTTTTGAGGAAGTCATCCTTGCACGTATGTGTGTGTTACTGCTGCTGTATGTAAAAACTGTTGATAGAAACCCTGATGGTAACGATATAGCTACATGTGAAAAACGTGTGGTCAAACTGCAGGAATTTATTTGCTTGGCAACATTATGTAACCTTGGTTGGCACCCTGCAGCTTGCTTGCTCTGACCATAAAGTTCCTAATGTTAGTGGCTTACTGGGCAGTGAGGATGAGGCTCATACAGGTCAGATTCCTGGTCGAACATGTGCAGTAGTGAGGCTTTTGGTTTATAAGTGGTTACTGTGGTAAGTTAGTGCAAGGTTTAGCCCTATGGTGGAAGGAGGAGACATGGACTCAGGAATTCATTTTTTTCTTTACCAGTCATGTGGAAAGTGCAGTAGTCCAAGGATTGTTATGAAATATATTACAACGAAACAACTAGGAAACTAAGTAAAAACTATTAAAACTAACAGGAACAAACATTAAACAACACAAAAAACTATGGGGCCCTAAATGTCGGGCTCAAGCACATGCACCCTTCCAGGGTAATACTGTTCTGCCCAGAGGAGCCTCAGCCTTCCTTTATACCAGAAGCCCCTCCAACAAGACAAACCAAAAGAACATTATTAACCATTATGCTAACTCAGCATTTCTGGCCACATTAATATAACAACTTTAAAACCGATGGTGGGTAACTGGTTTATCCAGGTAACTTCAGAAGTAACTTTGTGACGTCTGGTGTTAATTCCCGGTGGATAGGTGTTAACCGGGGTCTGTTGCCATGGCGATTTACGCTGCATCTCTAAACTGCTCCGAGCAGGTTTTGTTCGTGCTAAACTCCCTTCGTAGTACAGGCCACTGGTGAATGAAACATGCAAGCATTTGGATGACCTTGGGTAACCCCAATAACCTGAAATAAAAGACTTGAAATGAACTGTGTATGTGTTGTATTTATCTAATCATGATTTCTACTCTTCAACTAGTACTTAAATGCACTGAAATGAAATGACAAGCCAGCTGTCCATTGGTGCTAGCCAACATACTAATACTAATGCTAACAGTAATGCTTAGATCAATTAATTGGCCTATGATAATGATGAGCTAACATTAGCTTCGCATGCTACTACCGATGTAGCCCTATGACAGCTAGACCAAGTTACAATTCCCTGGTTGCAAAAACACCATCAGAGCTGATGTAACTGTGTGGTGAGAATGACATGACTGCTGTGGAAATGCAGATTATACTGAAAGCACAAAAGAGGAATTAAAAATGTTGCTTTAAAAGTAAGTCCCCAGCCACTGTTTGAGAATGTGCATAGTAGTTTTACATTGACCATATAATGTAAACTTACAACAAATGTCCACTCTACTTTGTCCCCAGTATACAGTTGTGGGTTAAATCTTCTAACTGAAAGTTAGACAGTTCTGACCAATGTGACTTGTGTTGATTTTTACCTTATATATAGGATGCACAGCAGGCAGCTGTCTCAGAGTAGCCACACAAAACACCTCTATCACCAGGTGAGTCCTGAGCAGGTGAGACAGCAGCTGGAATACCTGGAACTCAGAGGTACGCACCCACATCTTAGCCAATAGCCAGGCCAGGGGCGGGTCTTTGGGCAGGAATATAGGCGTGTCCGGGCCTGGAGTCTGCTCTAGCTGAGGACAAGAAGGGGAGACTAATGCAGACAGTCCTATTCCACTACCTAAAATGGAACTTGAATTCACATATCTAGAAACCTCCCAGACATATGAAGTTACGAAATTTGTCTCCAGTTTCCACTGTAGTGTAATACCTGCAACCTCACATTTGAAAAAAATCAGCTCTGCAGCTTTTCTTTGATGTTCATTCAAAATTCTCAGCATCCAGTCAATACTGTCAGACAATTAAGTTCTGTGTTGTCAGGTTTACTTTCTATATTTAAAAGTGCTGCATTGACTGCCTTGAATTTTCCCAGGTTCTCATAAGATTTGATTAGGTGTACGTTCACATTCTTTTGTTGTCATTAAATATTCTCAGATTTTTATAAAAGGTTCTCAGGTTTACGCTCTGTACTCTGTTCTGTGATTTATATTCAGCATTCTCAGATTTCAGATTTCAGAAATATTTATAATATGTTTTTAAGTTTACTTCATTTTCAGATTTTAACAATATTTCTAAAAATTATATTTAGCACCTTTTCCCCAATATTTTCCTAGTAACTAAAGTCCTAGATTTTGTTTCTTGATGTTACTAATTGGTGCTTCAAAAACAAGATTTCTTTACAAGAATCTGCTCATGGACATCAGTGACATGTTGAGTTCATTTAGTATTTCAGTACAGGTCTATAGGCATGATGGGTGTGAATATACCTGTATAGCAATAGGTATGAGTCCATCATCTGGGTGTTGGTACAGGAGACAGAGCGGAGCTGCGACGTACTGAGGTTTACCCCTGATTGTGTTGGTGGGAATCCCATCCATGATGGCGTAGTCTAACAAGTAGATATTCCCTGCCTGGAATTAAGGTGAATTCCAGAAAATTAAGGTGAATGTGGACATGGAAGGAGCAAAGTGTATGAGATGAATGAACAATTTCGAGACATTACACAATTCTGCTCTTTTTTCACATTAAAGCATGTAGATGATAGATAGATGGGGGGGCTGTGGCTCAGGGGGTACAGCGGTCGCCCACTAACTGGAGGGTCAGTGGTTTGATCTCAGGCTCCCCCAGTCTGCATGCCGGGCTTTGTTGTGGCATTGCCACAGTAAAGGCTTCTTCTGGCAACTCAACCATGCAGCTCATTTTTGTTCAAGTATCGTCATATTGTGCTCCTTGCAACAACCACAGCATCTTTTTCCAGAGCAGCCATCATTTCTACTGATTACCTGTGGGTTTTTCTTTGTACAATTCTTCTTGCAATTGTGGCTGAAAACTTTCTCGGTCTACCTGACCTTGGCTTGGTATCGAGAGATCCAAGAATTTTCCACTTCTTAATAAGTGATTGAACAGTACTGACTGGCATTTGCAAGGCATTGGAAATCTTTTTATATCCATTTCTATCTTTATAAAGTTCCAATACCTTGTTACACAGGTCTTTTGACAGTTCTTTTCTGCTCCCCATGGCTCAGTATCTAGCCTACTTAGTGCATCCATGTGAGTGCTAACAAACTCATGGACTATTTATACACAGACGCTAATTGCAATTTCCAAAACCACAGGTGTGGGAAATTAATCTTTAATTGCCATTTTCACCTGTGTGTGTCACTTTGTGTGTCCATAACAAAGCCAAACATTCAAGGGTATGTAAACTTTTGATAAGGCCATTTGGGTTATTTCTATTATCATTATTGTTTAAAAAGCAGACAAACAACTTTATAAAATGATATATCTTCATATGCTTACTATCCTTGAATCAAAGACAGTTATTTTGCATGATGAGTTATATTTTCAAAATCAATGCCAAAATTTCTTCCAGGGTATGCAAACTTATGAGCATAACTGTACATTACTCCACCTTAAGTTCTTTGTCCAAGTTGGTCCTGGGAGCAATGGAGCTCTGCACCATGTCTGGTGTGACGGGGAAGTTGTCTGGCAGCTTCTTGCACCTCTGGATCATCCTTGGGTTAGAGCCATTTATACACTGGTAGCCAAAGAACCATTCCTCCTTCCAATGCTCCATACAGTATTCTGAGTCAAACACACACATACAGGGAAAGTAATCAAGTCTCCATTCTGTGGATAAACTACTGTACTTCATAGTCAAGAGTAAGAAGCTATGTATTATTAACATAGATAATAGCTATTTTGTTTGCACTGGACAACTACAGCTCCCCATTAGGCTTTGATACAATGTCTATGACTCATTTTATAGCTTCAAAGAGATCAGTGATACCATCATTAGGAAAACGCATTATGTTTTCCCCAAAATCAAAGTTGACTGCAGAAATGGCTCTCAAATAATCGTGTTCCTATTCACTTTGGCGAAACACGTGACATCTCTCTATGGAGGACGGATCCTGACATAATCAGAAATAAATACATAAATAAATAAATGCTCAATAAATAAATAAACAGTCTGTTAAATGCACAAAAAGTAAATAAATAATTGTAGGCATTAATTAAATTATACACATAACATTGTATATATTGTAAAATCTCTTTTATTTATTCACCTTTGTATTAATTATCTTATTTATTATCCTTTATAATCTTTAACTTTATTTATTAATTACTTCTGAGGTTTTAATTTTTTGTCTGTATAATTCTTCCTTTCTACCCTATTTATTTCCCAATGGTAAATATTTGTCTCCACTTTTTCATTTCTCTATGCATTTCTGCCTCATTATGCAAATAAATGTAAATGTAAACGCTCTGTATTTGTATAGTGCCTTTCTAGTCTTTTCGACCACTCAAAGCGGTTTCATGCTACGTCTGCATTCACCGTTCACTCACGTTCAAACACTGAGCCTAAATGCTCAAACAGAAACTAACATTCACACACATTCATATACTGGCGGAACAGCCGCCAGGTCGACTCTAAATGCACACATCAACAAGTTTGCGCCTCACACAGTCGAAGGAGATTGCTTCCTTCAGTTAACTAAGGTGTTTAGCAAATCTATTTGAGGACAATACTACCAGCCATGTCTTCCTTCTTTTTCGCGTGGACCCTCAGACCTACAGTGTTTTCAGTTAGCAACATATATGGAGACAGAACTGCAGGAAAGTGAGCTGTGGTTTGTGAGAACCATATGGTCAGCTAGCCACAGCTAAATCTGGAGTTCTCAGGTATTCAAGCCTTTATGGTAAATGCATCCAAACGTTACAATTAGCTGCTCTACCTCAGCAAAATTTCCATTCCATTAACCAGCAGTGAGTAAGAAATATTATGAAAAATTTTACATAATTTGTTAAGCTATGAGGAAGGTTTGCTAGCCACTATGCTAATTATTGCAGTGTAAAATGCCATAGGCTTAAGCTAGTAATGGTGGCAACCAAAAAAACTAATCTTGACAGTTATTAAGCCGAATGTTATGCTTTTGTTAAATGTGATTGTAATTAAGCCATGTTTTATGTGTGGTAGTTGCAGTCAATTTAAAGTTAACTTTACTACACTTAACCAGTTAAAATTATTTAATGTTTTTTGTAATGGCCTAAAGCAGAAAGAAGAGGAGGCGGCATGCTGTGGTCACATGGATAATTGTCTGAGGACAAAAAGCAGAAAAATAAGGAGGGCAACAACGAACATAAGGACCAAACATAACCCGTTTTAATTGTGTTAATCACGTGTCAAATATTCTTATTTGATCATTACAAACTGATATTAAACAACAGAAAACTGTATTAGGCCCTGACTATTGGGCTCTAGCACAAGTACCCTTCCAGGCCAAAACTGTTCTGCCCAGAGGAACCTCTGACTCCTTCCTTTATATAAGAAACCCCTCCTACAAGACAAACCAAAGTTAATTGGAAATCAATCAAACAACGTTATGCTACCTCAACATTCCCAAACATTTCTGGCTACATCATTACACAATATATCAAATATAAAAGCAGAAATTAAATGTTACATGCTGAGCAGGCTTCTCAGAACAGAATACTTGAGGTACACCCCTCTGTACTGGCTCACACATGGACCATTCCAGGTCTTCCCCCCTTTAAGTTACTCCAGACTCCATCTCTTCCTGTTTGCCACTTCTACCCAGATCCCTGCTTAAGGATGAGAACAGGTGAAAGAACCATGCAAACATTTGGATGACCTTGAGTAAATCCAATAACCTAAAATAAATGACTTGAAATGAACTGTGTATGTGTTGTATTTATCTAATCATGATTTCTACTCTTTCATCTAGTAGTTAAATGAACTGAACTGAAATGACATGTCATGTGTCCATTGATGCTAGCCCACATGCTAAAGGTAATGCTATGCTAAAGTTAGCTTAGCATGCTAAGACCAATGCTACACAAGAAAATGTATGTGATTGCTGAATCAGACGATTGTGAGTCAGTTTAGTTTTCATTAATGCTAAAGCAGTTACCTTTTCAGCAAAAGGTGTCTTCAAGGGTGAGCTGATAAATGGTAACCCATCTGTTGATGATCACTGTGGAATGTTCATTTAATGTAGATACTGACAATTAAGTCCAGGATTTCGCTCTTCACGAATACTGTACAGTATGTAGCCTCAGGAACAATCCTTCTTATAGCTGACTCAGGCAGTAAAATGTTTCATTTTTAAATTTATGTAGTCCTACTTGTCCACAACTCAAATCAGAAATTTGTTTTTACAGTACTTCAAACAGACTTTCTATCAGAAAGCAAGGTATTTCAATGTACAATGCAGCACTTCAATCTTAATTTTAAATCTATATGTAGTCAGAGTTATACTGACTGTGCTGGGGGATTGAACTACCAATTAGCGGGAAACCCACTCTAACTCCTTAGCCTTAGCCGCCCCATAACATATTAATCTTTTTCCAGTAACCAAAATTAGAGAATAAAGTCATTTCCCTAAAATTTTAGTGTTTTTTACTTTTAATGGACACGTGCAACATGATTAAACTTGTGTGAATATAAACCAAATAATCTTAATATTATACTGTGTATATATATATATGTTGAGTTAATACCTGACATTGTGATGTGTATCTTTGTGTCACAAAGTCCTACATAATTTGATAAATAATGTTGTATGTGGAGCTCCTATCGCGCACAGTTAAGACTACACCCTGCTCTGCTCCGTTTAACTGCATTTACCATACATAGGTGTGCACTCCAAATTTAGCAGCTGTTAGCTAACTGTGTGCTTCCCACAAACAACGGCTCACTTTACCGCAGCTCTGTGTCCATGCAGAGGATGTCTTCAAATACACTTGCTAAACACTTCAGTTCACTGAAGGAAACCTCCTGTGCTTGTGGAGTTAACCTCTGTCGTCTGACTGATCCACCAATAGGCAAGAAGTTGACCCCTTGAGACACAGCCCACCCTCATTTGCATAATGAGGCATAAATGCATAGAGAAATGAAAATGAGAAATGAGACAGAAATAAATAGGGTAGAAAATGCAAAGGAAGAATAAAGGACAAACATTTTAACACACACATAAATAAATACATTTAAAAAATAAATAATTCATAAATAAAGTTGATTTATGGTAAATTTAAAGGACAATAAATAGATAGGTGAATAAATAAAGAAGCAACATAAAAGATATATATATATATATATATATATATATATATATATATATATATATATATATATATATTGTCTCATTGTATAATTTCATTGCTACCTACATTTATTTATTTATTGAGCATTAATTTATTTCTGTATTTATGTCTGATTATGTCAGGATCCGTCCTCTATATCTCTCTTGTATTAGAAATGTTAGTATGAAACTTCCCAGGGTTATTTTCTGTGTGTAGTGTGTATTTACCCACCAGCAATGGGGCTTCGCAGCTTCCAGAAGATCCGTTTGAAATCGTCCAGGTCATTCCAGGACTTCCCAAACCTGATGGCCATCTTCTTCAGAGACAACTCCAGCAAGCTGATGAAAAGGAACAGTGGATGTGTATGTGATATTCATTACGTTGTTGGGCTACAGATATAATTATACAGTACATTGTACAAACTCCCATCTGGGGAACAAAAGGTGGACATCACTGTAATCAGCTGTCCTTTTTGGTGCTGTGAGCAGATTCAAGTTACAGACCTAAACATGAGCAGTTGCATGGCTTGTGCCACAACAAAAGCTCCTGACACCATTGAGGATTAGACATCTGGCCTTTTTCTGGAGCAAATATTTTATAAATTTTATAGCATTACTGTAATACAACTGGCTTATAACGTTTCATGTTGGACTTGTTTCTGAGACTAATCTTGCTGTTGTCTTAATATTAGAAATAACACTACTAGGAAATGTTGATAACTTTAGCTTTCTGTAATTACTATTACAGAACAACCAAGTCTGTTAATTGTAGGTTTACATGGAACCTAGGTGTACAAGTTGACTTTGTTTCCCCATCATATTACATATTTCATAGCCACAAATAGATTACCTTATCACTATGTATTCTGAAACAACTATGTTTAAAAAAGAAAAATAGTATTTAAACAAACTTTATGACACTGCTCTTGTCCACAAGAGCCGCCAGGATCAACACAATGACAGTTCCTTGTAGCAACTCTACTATTTATCAGTGTGCATGTGTGCACGGCTGTTCACCACCTACGCATATTTTAAGGAATATTCAAAGTCGCTCCTCTTCTCATTGTCAAAGCGGGCGTCTTGAGGTAAATCTGCCTCTGTTTTAGCGTCGATACATCTGGGAATACCTGAAGCCCAGGTCACCCATCTAAAAGACAGAAAGACACAATATGATACAAATATTAATACATAACTATGTGAAACATATCTACTCTGGAAAGTGAAGCTGCATGTGTTGTTATGTGCGTTGGACCTGTAAGTCATCCGTCTCTCCTGCAGCTCTTTCTTCCTGTGTGCCAGCAGCTGAGGTAAGGAGTCATCCCTCAGTGTCTTTGCTGCAGACACAGGAAAGGTAACCTTTAGCAACAGTTCTGACCTACAATGTGAATTCTGATAGCCTGGAAACTTTCCTACCTGTTCCCTCTCTTATCTCCAACTTGAAGTCTCCTATAAACCAACGGTAACAAGGGAAAGTCAGGACTTTTTTACCACCTGGAGGCTCCACTGTGACGTAGCGACAGAACCAGTTATCTTCCACCCAGTACCTCTGTTTCTCCAGTCTGACCAGTAATAGGGAGCCTAAAGGTGAAGGGCTGATCACCTTGTACTGATCCACCTGATGATCATGGAGGGATGGAGAAAGAGAAAAGTGAAAGAAAAAGAATAATCATTGCAAGCTTTAAAAACAGCCATATGTATAAACATAGACATTCAGTCTAATAGCTTCACTTACTGAAACATTCAAGCAATAAACATAGTGTATGTGTGTCAAATATACCTGCAATCACTACATCTTTAATCATTACATAAGGGAAAAAACTGATGATCAGCAAAAGCATTAACAAAACAACTTCTGTCCCTCCTCAATCGACTATTGAGTACAAGACTTCTGGTCCTGAAAAGTTGATCTATGTCAGGATATACAATATACTGTGGGTGTCTTTCATGGAAATACTTCTGTGTGGTTCACCTCACTGTAAAGACATTAGTGGTGGAATGTAACTAAGTACATTTACTCAAGTACTGCACTTAAGTTCAAATTCAAGGTACTTGTACTTTACTTAACTAACACGATATCTATCTATCTATCTATCTATCTATCTATCTATCTATCTATCTATCTATCTATCTATCTATCTATCTATCTATCTATCTATCTATCTATCTATCTATCTATCTATCTATCTATCTATCTATCTATCTATCCCTGTTTATGACCACATCATAACAGTAAAACACTGACAGGGAACGTACTTTTAAGTACATTTTGCTGATAATACTTACATAATTTTACTTGAGGAAGTTTTGAATGCTTGACTTCTTACTTTATCCCAGTTTGAGATTACTACTTCTACTTACAGTTTTTCTCAGTTGCTTTGGTACATTTCTCAAATCATCCTTAACATTTGCAAAACAGTAAGTGCTTTTTTTGAAAACAGATTGTACAAACAACATCACACAGTGGGTTAACTGCAAAAGCCCTTAACTTGCTCAAAATCCTTCGTCTATCTCTCAAAAGTAAATATTTATGTCAGAAATGTAAACATGGGAAACACCCCTTAGGCTGATCTTCCTGTCTGTCGAGCTGCAGATAGAACGGATAGCTTCATAAATTCAGGACACATTTATAAAACAAGAATTTCATTATCTGAGAAATGCAGAAAAAGTATAAGTAAGGGATGTAGTATCCAGTGTCTATGCATTTGACTGTAGCAGTTGTCTAGTGCCTGTGCATTTCACTCACAACAGTTCAAAATAGCGCTGTATCAGCAAGACAGAGGGTCAGTGACCTTCTATGGGGAGAGTAGTGATTGGAGGTTATGTAGGAACTGAACCCTTTTATGGCATTTGACTTCTGACCCCTTGAACACTTCTTCCACCACTGTCAAACACACATCAGTATCCTTCATGTTACCATTCACACACACACTTACTGCTCCTCGACAGAAGTCCAGTCCAGGGTTGTCCAGCAGGGTCCGTTCACTCTCCCCTTTCTCCCCCACCAGGGTCACAAAGATGTAGTTGTTTGTGCCTGAATACTCTGATGTACCAGTTGCCACTGTTACAGTGTAGACTTCCATCTACAGAGATTAACACACAGACATGCTATTAACCAAGGGTTCAGCTGACAACATGTGGATGCTTGAAGGTCACTACAGATGCTCAAGTCTGAAGCTGTCACTTGCTGAATATTTGCATATTAGCTTCCATCAGTGATGGTGGCTCTACATCAGATCAACATTTATGGGTTCACCTGCCTTAACCACACCCATTGTTAATACATGCATAAAATCAAGATTACGACCATGTAATGTTATTTGACAAACATTTGCAGTAGAAGAGGTCATCCTGACGAGCTCAGTGACTTTCAACATGGCACTGTCATATTTTCTGCCTTAATACATCCTGCCAATTGTTATACTGGGGGATGAGGAATGTGGTCTGTGCTGTTTTTCCTGGTTAGCATGGAATAAAAGTCCATGACACCATTGTGCTAAAAGTTCAATAGTTGGGCTTTGGTTGCAACATGACAACATCCCCCGTGCACAAAGCCAGCTCCATGAATACATTTTTACCAAGTTTGGTGTGGAAGAACTTGTCTGGTCTGCACAGGACCCAGACCTCAACCCCATCACCCCAACACCTTTGGGATAAACTGGATTGCCAACTAGAAGCAATGCCTTGTCACCCATTGTTAACCAATCTGGGTAAGTGGCCTTACCTAATCTCCCAACCCAACAAAGCTAGTTTATCATCTGAGACTGTGTGTTCTAACTCTGGGTTTACCAATTCAGCTATGAGCTATGAGTGGCTTCACATGGTTTTTGAAACAAGTAACCAACAGATCAACATGTCAACAGTGCAGTGTCAGTAGGTAGATAAGAAGATCATGTCAATAGCTCTAGAGGAAGCCCACATATTTTTACATGGACAGTTTAGACTATAACTCTTGAGTCAAAAAACCCATGAACTTAGTTTTTACAGTTACTGCATTATACGCTATTACATTGTCCAGCATATCATAGTAATCATACTCTTCATCAAAAATGAAGAAACTGTAGTTTCACATTTCCGTAAGGGCACTGACGTACTGATGTGAGTATTATTTCCTGGAAATAATTTGAATATCTTTCAGGACCAAATGTATAAACCACACTGATGCAAATAAGCTGATGAAACAACAGATAAGTGGTCAACACAGCAGATGTGAAAGTCCACATACCTGTGGTAGGACGTGACTAAGACCTGCTGTTCATCATGAGACATGGTGTGCCTGAAAGTCATTTCCATGCTGAACCTTACTCTAGCACAAATAGTAGATTTACTGTTGGATGGATAAATGCCAAATGCATATTCTGGAAACCTTGACCTCAAAGGTTTCCCTCACAGCCAGATTGATGTGTATTGCATTGTGTACTGTATGCACCATGTAGACACCAAGTTCTCTATTTATATTATATTTATATATATTGTATCATATCCGTATACAATAGTTTCATAGATCCAGACTACTAATGCAGTACACACTGTGTCCTGCTGTTGATAATTTAATTTGGTTTCCTTTGTGTCAACTTTAAATTGGTGGTCATAGTAACAGTTTGAGATCTGTCATATTGCTGTGAAAAAATTAACAGATCTTTGGTACAAATGATATTTTCAGGTCTGTAGTGGTTGTAGAAGTAACATTTTTACATTGAAAGTTCAATCCTACACAAAACAATCTCAACACGTGTAGTTCAGTTGGACCTTTCAGTAATGTCACACCGTCCTCACCAGACGTTTCTACAACAGCTACTATGTAGACCTTGTGATGAGATTGTTTTGTCAACTAGACTTTTGAAAGTAAACGTTTCTTTATATTGTTTACTTTTTTATTTGGAAGAATAACAAGCACAGCCTTCCTCAGTTAGTTGGTTCAAGTGTCATTAAACTGATGCAGAAGGAGAGGACATGATGACATGACATCATTAAAAGAACTCAAAGGATGGAATTATTATTATTATTATTATTATTATTATTATTATTGTTGTTGTTATTGTTATTATTGTTGTTGTTGTTGTTAACATTGTATGGAAAATATGGAAATGTGACATTAACATATGTAATATGTTAATGGAGGAAGGTTACAGTCTATTGCTCCACACAGTTTTCATGGTTTTAACTCGAGTTACGTTCATGTGACGTCATGTCATGTATGTCATCATTTATTTGTAAATGTATTATTGTATTATGTATTATGTGTTATAGTATTATTATTTACACCAACTTTTCCACCTCAGTCAAGTAAAAATGTTATTTACAATGTTACAATATTTCACCTTTTTTCTTTTGAAAACCAACATTCAAAAAATATTATTTGATTGTTTTGCATCGAGGCAACTCTGGGTTTACAAAATGCAGTGATGAAAGCTGTGTATTTCCACAGCAGGCTCAGCTAAAGTACAGGCTGTGATGAGAGCCTGATTTGCCAGCACAACCTGCTCAGAAGTAAGTCCAGAAGTCGTAACATTAGTCAATGATCATTTATGCCATATATTGTGATACTTATATTTAAAAAAACTTTCTTTCACACCACAGCAAGGGACTATACAGAAATAAAGCTTTAAGATTTAGGCATATGAGTGTTAGAACTCAGCTACAGCATACGTGATAGTATTTATCCTCCCTGGGGTATCAGAAACCAAGAATAACAAAATAATCCTCACCTTAATCCAGAATTGTGTCACAACTGAGTATCAGTTTCCTCCTCTTTTTTATCCTTGTAGATTTCCTTTGACTCTGTTTGTATTATTTTTCCTTTCCTTCCTTCCTCTCTTTTAAAAGTCCTCACAGATGTGTATGTTCTGCAGTTACCTGGTCAGCATGGCATTTCAAAATACAAAAACCTACTGTTTCTCTGCTACCAGCAGGAGTTTAACACAGTCACTCCCACTCCTGCTTCACAGCTCTACTGACTCACATTCCCCATCAAACAGTTCTTTGTGTAGTCTCACCTTGCTCTTTAACACAACAGAGAGAGAGAGAGAGAGAGAGTGTAGCAAAATAGAAGTTGTGTTAGCAGACCAGCTGCAGCTGTAAAAAGCTTCCCATTCAAAAACAGAATTTAAATAAGTAAATTAAAAGAAGTTAATTAATTCAATTCAATTTAATTAAATGTTATTTATGCATGTTTATACAGAGCAGATCTAGACTGGACTCTTTGTAATAATATTTACAGACAATTCCCACCATGAGCAAGCACTTGGTGACACAGGCAAGGAAAAACTTCCTTTAAGGAGGTAGAAAACTTAAACAAAAACTGTGACTCAGGGTGGGCGGCAATCTGTTGGGGGTGAGGGAGAGGGGGGGACTACAGCAGCAACCAAGAAAATATCCATACAGAAATACAAACAGTAAAAGTAATAGTGGTACAGACCGAAAATGAATTTGGTACTGGTAATTTTATTAATATTAAGCTAATAATTATAGGACCAGTAATAATTGTAGCAGAAGGTGTTGAGCAGGAACACGGGGCAGCAGGTGACTTGCAACCACAGCTCCAGACTCCACAGCTCCAGAGCCAGATACACCTGTAGGAAGTGACAGGAGGAGAGAGGAGAGGGACGAGAAAGCACACGACTACGGGAAAGGTCAAGTTAGTAACATGCATTGATGGGATGAGGTTGCACTCAGAGGGAGAGGAAGAAGAGAAGAGAGGAGCTCAGTGCATCATGGGAAATCCCCCGGTAGTCTGAAGCTCTGGTGGGGTAGTAAAGTAGGGGTTAAACCAGGGCGCCAGTAACTTGGGACAAAAGTAACAAGGCAATTTTCTAAGAGCCCTGACTGCATTTGCAGTCCAAGCTGTGACAGCACCTTCAGCACGCAACCCTTGATGGAGCTGCCAAATATCGCATGATTTCGTCATCGGCCGTCTTCGGAAAACTGTTTTCGAGCACGAGAAGTAAATTTCTGAAGTGGGACTGTTTTTCGAATTACAAGTTGTGTCTCTCGTCTTATGTGTCACAGTAATGATTCATCTACAGGTTTTAGTGCTTTATTGCCCTGTCAGAGTGTTTCAGAGTGTTGTTGTTGAGAGAGTCATGTTTAAGACTTGCTGCTGAACAAAACGCTTGTTTTCGGTTCAAAAATTGGATAAACACTGACTTTTTATGAGAAAAATGCAAAAGAAGTGACCAGGATACTCAAGAGGAGAGAAATAGAGGAAAAAGAAGGAGAAAGAAAGAGAAAAAAGGAAAAGAGATACAGTTCGAAGAAGGAGCTCAGAGGACAGGAGCTCAGAAACAGCATCGAGCTGAAGAGAAACAAACAAGGAGAGGACAAAAACAAACAAACAAGAAGAAGAAAGAGGGACTACAACAAGTAACAGCAAACTACTGGACACTGAAATCAGTAAGTTTTGCATTTATTACTATAAAACAAGTCCCAAACTGAAACAGTCAAGCTAATAGCTAACAAGCTAGCACTGAAGGGTGGTTACCTAGCAACGGCATAAACAGAAGTAGTGCTACTTTAAACACTACAACTACAAAACACTAAACTACAACTACAAAGATGGAAGGTCCTGCAATTTAATCTTCTGGACTGATGGACCATGTGCCTGGCTGAATGTGTTCAGCTCTCATTACCCAGCAATAAAGAGAGCAGGCATCTGTAATGGATGGAAAATAAGTGTCCTGGAAGAAGACTCTGACACCAGCAGAATAACAGTAAACCTGTTCAAAAACGGAACTGCCATGATACAAGGCGACCTGAGACAGTTTGAACTCGACTTTCCTGCTATGCGACTGAGAGCTGAGAAGGAGAAGGAGGTCCTCGCAAGCATCACTCCAACCCTGGGAATCAAACCGTCCTGTTCTGTCCTTGCTCCTGACAGACAGCCTGCAGATACTGATACTGATCCTCTCCTGCTACAGCACCCTGAGGCCCTGGACATCTTGAGGGAACACTTCTCCCAGATGGAAATAGAACTGGTACAGATCAGAGAGCAGCTGGATCAACAGCAGCCTACTTCTCCTACTGCCAGTGACTCCCAGGCCAAGAAGGAACTGGACAGTGTCAAGTCACAGACAGCTGGATCACCTCAGTGAGGAGGTGAAGGAACTTAGGAAGGACAGAGACAACTGCAGAACTGAGTTGGCTACTCTGAGAGAAGAGCTACAGAACAGGGACAGGCTCAGTCTACAAGCCAGACTGAACTCCACACAACCCCCTGTGCCCACCTCTCAGACCCAGACCACATCCATCCAAACTCCCACTACACCTGCTGAAGGACAACACAGCCCTTTCCTCGAGGACCCCCCCCCATGCAGCCTGATGCAGACTCTATTCCCCCCCCTGAACCAGCTGCCTCCATACAAATACCCTAAGCCAAGACGCCAGTCACACCCCTGCACCTGCCCAAGGTCCGGCCTCCAGCCAGCCTCCAGCTAGGAGCTCCAGACCTGAAACCACCACCACAGCTCCATGTCAAGATCAGACAGCTGAGTCTGAACACACACGCACAGGCAGAAGGGCAGACATTATCCTCCTCATGGACTCTAATGGAAAGTTCCTGGATGAAAAGACCTTATTCCCAAGGCACAGAACAGAGAATATCTGGTGCCCCAACACCAGGAGAGCCCTGGAGCTGTTAACAGTGCCTGAGCTAGGCTCACCTAGCCACATCATAATCCATACAGGCACCAACGACTCTCTGAGGAGAATCATTGAGCAAGCCTCCACCAATTTCCCTACCAGCAAGATCGTCATATCCACTCTGCTGCACAGGAGAGACTTCCACCCCCACACCATTCACAGAGTGAATATCAGCCTCTCCAGGGACTGTGCCCTCAAACCCAACGTGTTCTTGGCCCACCACCCAACCCTGGACCTGGACTGCCTGTATGATAATGTACACCTACACAGAAATGCAGTCCCCACCCTTGCTAGGACCCTGAAGGAGGCTGCTCTTGGAAGGAACCCTACTACCACTCCAAGGGGTAACCACACAAGGCAGACCCCACGCAGACCTCCAGGACCTCCTAGACCTCCAAGACCTTCAAGACCATCCAGACCACCCAGCCCTCCACTATACACCTAACCCCTGCCATCAGAGAGGTCGACCAGGCCACCAAACCCACCCCATCACCAACATCACAACCCACAGCCAACACAACACTGGCCACGGATACCCAGCCAGAGAGCCCCCCAGCCTGGAGGCCCTATACCCCACCTCATTCCAACGGCAGAACCAAGACCACAGGAGCAGCAGCCTATTGGACTGAACTATGCTGCAGCGGTGAGAAGATCCACACCCCCTCTGGTGAACTCAAAGACCTATTACATATGCTAAACCTGCTCTGCTCTCGCCTCATATAGCTACATGGTGGAAGAGCAGACACCTCTTAGAGACACCACAATAATTCATAATTTAGCATGTTGGATATCATTTAAAACAGATAATAATATAAGGACAATTCTTAACAGAAAGTTCACACATACACTCTAAAATGTCACTTAAAGTTTAATATTTTATCCATTTACATACACTATTTTCATCTTTTTACACTTTTTACACATTTTTTTTCTTTTCATTTGTTACTAGTATTATTTGTAATATCTAGTTTATTATTATTATTTGTTTTTTAAGGTGTTTGTCTAATTTTTGAACAGATTACTCTTGGAGATGAAATCGTTTACAATAACATGTTGGAACATTCAAGGTCTGAGATCATCAGCTTTTGGTTTAAAGAGCAGAAATCCAGATTTTAATAGAGAGTTAAAAGACTCTGACATCATAGTTTTACAGGAGACATGGTGCAGAGAAGATGTTTCCACTGGTTGTCCAGTGGAAACATCACTTGTTCACTTGGGTGGTCGAGCAGTGTCGAGTGTCTCTGACTGACTCCCTTGCCTTTGTGTTGGACTACTGTGGATTCTGGATTGGTTCTCCCATGCTTCCTGTTTGAATTCTTGCTTTCCTTTTAGATTTCCTTTTTAGATTCCCTTCCCCCACCACTCCGCCACCCGCCCTGCACTGCCGCTATCCATTTAAAACATAGTCAGACTGACTTCTAGCAAGATTGCCCAACAACATTGCTCAAAAAGTTGCCAGAGTATCATCAGCCATGATTTTGGGTCAAAATCTGGTCACAGTGAGCTGTTATATGTAGTTGGTGTGGGAAGCTGGTTTTTTCACAACCTATGTGTTATATAATATATCTTGTTAATTTTGAACAAGCATTTTACAAAATTATTAGCCCATGTCATGAAAAATTGGACTGATGTTTAATAGATTAATAGAACCTCATACAGACAGTATGAAAACATTCCCTAAAAGTGTGGAAGAGCCACACAAAAAATCACATAGCTTTCTGATGATATTACATATATGTATATACCATCATTTTTATAACAGTATGACCAGCTGATTGTGGAAGTGTGTGGGAGAACTGATAATTTCTGCTGCTATGTTAATAGCGGTCAATGTTTGTCAAACTTCCATAGAAGAAAGCGTCAGTTTCTTAGGAGTTAACCACACAAGCCACATTTACTCAAACCAGCATGAATTCTTTTTCAGTTAGATTTTGTGGTTAGATGTGGAAAGTATGGGGATGGGTAGATCATCTCTTCTTCTTGATATTAATGATGTAACAAGTCCCAAAACTGAGCGGTGTTGTAACCCTAAACACTGACTTCAGGATGAACATTATGTGTGGGACTGTTGAATATTAAGCTGACAATGTGAAAGTTTTAACAAAGTCGATACATATGGTCTTGTTGTGTAACCTAGCCATCTCATACTATCTTAAACTGTATAAAATACCATTACATGAAGAACAGAGATGTGTTTTTGTGTTTTGTATGCTTAAGCTCATTAAGCCTCATCATGACCCAAAATGGTTCCTCAGCAACACCACAGGTGAGGAGGCATGGGTGGAAAGGACCACTCTGTTTTGATGATTTGAAACACATGTTGAAATAATCAGCGTGGGCCGGGCCTTGGCACATTTAGCTGTCTAGGAGAGACGCGGCCGTGTCGTGGATTCCACAGCTTTGCCGTCACAGCTCTAAATTGTCATTTGCTTTGGCTGCTGCACCGAAGACTTAAAGGTCACCTCCTGTGTCCCCTATGTGATGCTAGAGAGTACCTGGAAACTATACGATATGTCTCAGTATGTCATTGTGAAAATGTAATTTAAATAGCATTATGAGGTTCACACAGAGCTTAATTCCTGTTGCCAGAAGGTGGCGCTACAACTATAAGTGAGAAAAATGGTTAGGGTTAATAAAGAAGAAACATGTAACTTGTCTGTGACAAGACATTAACTCTAGCCCCCAGCCCCCTGACCTCTACACCTTTTCCACATTACGACATACAGTACTTCCTGCATTGCTACTAAACATTTCCATTAGACGTAAATCATGGGGGAGTTTAGACGTAATCCCTGAAGAGTAGTTTGTTGTTTATTTTCTAATATTGAAAATGTTTGTCCAAAGGAGGTGGCTCAGAGCAGATGTAGAACTACTGAAGGACATATGAAGCCTAATCCGCTTAGTTCTGCTGTTAAAATGAATAACAAATATTTCTGTAAATAATATCACGAGTACGGTCTAGACTTGCTCTTTTATGAAAAGCGCTATGAGATGACTGATGTTGTGATTTGGTGCTATATAAATAAAATTGAATTGAATTGAAAGATTAAGAAATAATGAAAATGTTGTTTGTTATCACGGTGTTACAAAAGGTTTATGTTAGACATTTGAGACATAAGTTATTTATTCTGCAACAGTGCAATATACGTCACAGAAAACTATATTGACAAGCAAAACAGTGGCGTGCTAGGCATTTCTGGTCATTTAGTGTCCACTGTTGCTACGATGAGGGCATTTAATGTCAATTCAATTCAAATCTGTTTAAGTAAGAAATTTAAAAACATTACTCTGACAGTGTGTCTTAATAGTTTGGTGGTTAAGGGCTTGCCCTTTAGATCCAATGATTGAGGTACCAAATCATGTCCATGGCATGTTAACCAAATGGAGCAAAACTGAACAGATATGTTTGCTGAGCAAGACTGTGGCATATGATGATCTCTTATCTATAGGTTGAGTTACAGGATTTCAAAAATTGCTGGTGATTGATGGATCCTCACTTTGCAGCTAACAACTGGCAGATCTCACATGCATTTTGTTATGAAAATTCTAGTTCAGTTTGATGATTCTGAAATGGACCTATAAGAACGCTCACTTTGGGTATTTGTACGTTTTTCAATCCTTGTCCTATCAGTGCGTATCATCTGAGCATGTGGGAACAAAGGCTTTAGCTCGTGTTTTTTGTCTTGGAATGTCATGTCTAGTGCCCAAAACTGTCCTTACATACCACAATGTCCTCAAAGTGTAAGATGCCCACCATTATCAGGAACAGGCATGACCTGAACCCCTGTCTGCAAGTGGTCTGAATCCAACAGAGCCAGGCAAGTGCTCCCATATGTAGCGATCCGGGCTTATTTTAAACACAATCAAATTCTGATCTTTTCTTTAGTAAAGTTTGCTTTTGTCCCCCTCAGCCTGCTCAACCTGCACCACTGCTCTCCCTAAGATGAGGTAACAAAGCTGTAATCTCTCCTCTATCTATCTATCTATCTATCTATCTATCTATCTATCTATCTATCTATCTATCTATCTATCTATCTATCTATCTATCTCTTTTTTATCTATCTCTTTTTTAGCATTCAATGGCTAAAATGACAAACATTGAAAGTGGCAGGTCAAATCAGAAGTCACAGTGTAATTCCATTGGTAACTTGATTGCAGGCCAAAGTAACACTTGGCTGTTGTCAGGTATGTGTAATCACTGCAAACCTGTTACTGTACTCTGCAAACCATTGCTTGGGAGGTAAAAGAAGCATTACTCTGTAACTCCACTGTATACCTGCAAGTGTTTCTGTAGTTCCCACAACACCAAGATGTTCTATATCTTTTCTAGCTACAATGGCTGTGGCACAGCCCTCACCTGAAATCTGATTTTCTCCCCAAGGTGACATCCCATTATCCTACATCATAATTGGCTATCTGCCAGAGGCGGGACCTGGGTTTTATCCAAGTGTTTTTCAGTGTGCATTGTTTTCTTTCATATGTAGCCTACTTTTGGAGGTACAATTTCTTGATAGGTGGATTTATTTACCAACACAGAAATGTAAGAAGCTGTAATGTACTACTGTACAGTAATGTGTAAGGTAATGTAATGTGAGTATTCAAAGTACATATGAGAAATGGTAAATAAATGCTATTCAGACATAAAGGGTGTGTGTGTGTGTGTGTGTGTGTGTGTGTGCGCACTTGGGCCAACGCTAGTCAAAACAGTGCCACTGTCTAGTGAAAAATCTTGTCCTTTTAATTTTGTAGACACAATCAATTGAGAGGAAGTGCTTACGTGAGTAACTGTTGCTGTCATGACATCTATTTCTGCACCTGCTATTGCTGACCACTGCCAGGTGAAACCAATGTGAGACGCACATTTGGAACAAAAAGCACAGGGTTAGGGTTAGGTCAGGTCCTGGTCCTCCTTCAGTTAGGCCTTTTCGTCATCTGTGATGAGGGTCTACAGGGAGTACAGCAGGGGGCTCCAGGATAAGGGTGTCCTCTCCTTTACCCCCAACCATGACATCCAGCTGGGAAATAGATACATCCTCAACCTCCACAGTTTCCCTCCTCTGGTTAGGGAATCCCAGCCTTCTCCTACATCTCCCCTGTCGTCGCATGGGTCCCAGCTTACTTTCACCTCTGCTCCCTCCACCAGCCATGTCAGGGCACTCCTCCCGCACCAGAGCTCGCCACTTCATACCACACTTTACACCAGCCTCTCTGTGGGTTCCTACCCATCAACCTGTGCACCATTTTTGAACATGCTGTGGTTCAGCCTCTTTTTTTTAAAAACAATCTAGACCCTATGGATTTTAATAATTTAGGCCCATGTCTAAATTATCTTTAATGTCAAAAAAGCTGCAGGTCGTCATTGTTTCTTAACGCTCCTCTTTTTAACTAAAAACAATGTGCTGGATAACGTTTAGTCAAGTTGCAAGGTACATCACGGCACACAAACAGAACTGGTTTATGTACTGAATAATTTGTGATTGTTGATACTGGAAATTGTGACATTTTACTCCTGCTTGATTTTAGCGGTGCTTTGACACCGATTAGAACATCTACCTGGATCACATCCAGCGAGGGGTTGGTATCCAAGGTGTTGCTCTACAGTGGAATTTCCTTCTCTTCAGGAACAATTAAATGCAGAGTGCCTCAAGGTTCAATCCAAGGGCCAATTTTCTTTTCTTTGTATATGCTCCCCTTGGGCTCCATTCTCCGTAAACATATTATACCGCTGTTATGCTGATGATACACTGCCATACTTACCACTAAAACCAGGTGATTCAAAGTCTTTGCAGTCCATTTTTAACTGTCAAAATGATATTAAGGGTCGGATGGCTAAAACTTTATGAGAATAAGATGGATAATATTTGTCACCCCCAATCAGTTGAGGAATAATCGAAAAATCTGGGGCCCTTGTCCACAAATGTGCAACCCTATGCTAGAAATGTAGGTTTTATCTTTGATTTGACATTGAAATTCAACAAACATAAATTCTGTTGTCAAATTCCTTATACTCGGGCATCTGTCACTGGTCATTATCATGCTTGCAGCATGGTCAGAATACAGCTGCTAAATTGTTGTATGGTACAAGGAAGTGAACTGAAGACAGACCCTGGTAACCAGTGAAGAGCAGTCACATTACATGGAGTGACTCCATCTTATATTTTGATCTCCTAACATTTTATCACTCTTCCAGACCCCTCAGATCATCAAACCAATCTCTTTTAGCCATCCCAGTCGCATTTCAAAACAAAGGGTAATTGTGCCTTTTCAGCGGTGGCCCAACGACTGTGGAATAAACTTCTACTGGTTATCATATCACCACTGGTTATCATATCACCACTGAGACTGACCACTGAGACTGAGTCTAGTATGGAATTAGGACACACTTATCTCAGCACAAAGGGTTGGTTTGCCCAGACACATTTTCTGCTGCAGTATCTATCCAGACAGTTGTGTGTCTGAAATTTTTGCCTCCACATTACTATTGAGGTGAATGGAATTTAGTTTATGCTGCTCAAAAGAAAATGTATTTGGATGATAGATAATATACAGACTTTTTAAAAATGGGCGAGAAACAAGATTTGTTTTAAGGATTACATTTTGGAAAAACAAACTAATGTAGGTAAGTCATGTTGGATTTTTTTTACTTTTTTATAACAAACCATATAACAGTGAAGATACAACATAAAGACCATAAAAGATGCATATAAATCCAAGAAAGCCATTTGATACAATAACTGTATGATACGATGTACTGTATACAAGAACAAAGGCTAACGTTCTGGGTAACACATTTCATAGAGCGTCACATCCTTCCTGGGCAGCTGTACTTGGGACTGTAGAAAGTACTCCGTCTTTTAGCTCACGTACAATTACTTTTTGCCAATTACAAGCTAGGTGATGTGAAAAAGTCAAATGACCGACTTCCCCCAAATATTCCCACACCTCACATTGTGTAGCCTGAAGTTGGCAATAATGTTAAAGATAACAGAAGGCCACATTCTGCTGGTAGAATGTGGCCAGTTTTCCTCCATGATCTGTTCACTGTGAAGAATGACTAGAAGACATACAGAATGATAAGGGGTGGCTGTTGAGAGGGGGATTAGAGTGAACTAATCCTTAGAAATGTCACTAATGATACATTATCCCAGCAGTATCGTCTGTATCCATGGTTACTTTGATCACATCAGTTCAGGTTGGCAAATGTATTATGAGCGGTGTGAACCAGTGGCACCGTCTTCATCATCAGGTGGACAGGCGACAAAATCAGCCAACATGGAGGCCATGGCTTCTTCATCCAACTGAGAGACAGACAAAGAGACATGAAACATGAAAGTGAAATCTATTCAGGTGGTTTATGGTAAATGTTTCTACAATGACACTCTAAATCCACAATGTATTACTATTTGATGTGATTATAGAATCTTTCATATTATTTGGTTTAAATTTGCTTTTCAGATGATCTGGGCAAGGTGGCGTCTGCTTAAATCGATTGGCAAAGTTAGAAAATTTCAAAATCTACAAATAATGGATTTAGAAAAGGTATCGAAGGTTTTCAACAGATAAATGGTGCAGGCAACATACACTGCGCAAGATTATCTGCAACCCCAATGTAGAAGTAATGTGCTTGAACCTAAGACCCCTGTATCTGCCCAGAGAGTTGGGTAACATCCTCTGCAGTGTCTATATCATCTTTCATGAACTGGACGTAGATATAGTGGCCGGGACTGTTAAGGATTACATAAAATTCTATGTAGAAAATGTTATACCTCAGAAAGAAAACCTATATATCTTAACAACAAACCATACTTAACTAGGGAGGGTAAAGACTGTATCAACCGCAAGAACTTGGCATTTAAGACCAAGGACAGAGCACAACTGAAAATAGTGCAAACAGAACTTAATTACTTGCTCAGGGAAGCCAAGAGAAGAAAAAGACTTTCCAGTGGCCACTAGCAGTGCGGTTTTAAGACTGCAATCAGCCGTGTGCTCGTACGCGTGCTCGCTTGAACTCATGAGCGAGCATGATCCAACACAACTGCTTTGCATGCAGAGGTTCTGCAATAAACTCTGAAACACCTGCATGCAAGCTGTGGCTTTTCACTCAGACATGTTCAGGCTCTGTTACTTCAACATTGAACATGAACTTCAACATGAACTGGCCCACATACTCCATCCAGAAATTCAGCTTTTATCTTCTGGTAGAAGATTCAGACTTTCTAAATGCATTAACCAAAATTAAACACTCACTTGTGCCTATGTCCATTAAGCTTATTAAAACTAGCATGTAATGCAGATGTTATTGGAATTTGTGCAACACGTATGCTAGTTGGGCTTTGCGCAATTTCATGTGTGCAATAAATAGGCTTATTGTGGTTGTGCAATATGTTTGTTGTGCAATACATGGACTATTGGATTGTTCAATACGTCACTGTGTAATACATAGGTAATGTGAAATATGTCATTTGTGCAATCTTAATGGGCTGTGCTACACTTATTGCAGGAAATGCAGCAGACTGGGGGTTGTGCAATTAAAAAATAGCCACTGTGAGAAGGAGTCGATGTTCTTACTTACATAGCTACCTGTCTAATGTATGAGAGCATGTGTTGTGTTGCATGAGTGTATGTGTTGAGAAATGTCTTTTTACTGTATTTTGTGTTGTCTTTGGAAAGCTGCAGAACGGACAAAACACATTTCCCTTCGGGAACATTAAAAGTATATCTTATATCATATGATCAATCCTATACACATTCAACCAGGAAACGAGTCAGCCATGAATACTTACTTTTTTCTTCTCAGTGCTTTGCCCCAACTCCTCCTCCCTGTGCACCTCCTCTCTCTTCCTCTTCACGCCTTTACCTTCCTCTCCATCACTCTCCCCCCCTTCTCGTCCTTCTGTCTCCTGCTGATCTTGTTTTATGTTTTCACTTTTATCAGCGTCTGTGTCTTCTTGCTCTTTTGTATCAGGGCCTGTTGAGGTTTCACAATCTGCTGCTGCTGAGTCTGTTAGCGGGTCCTCCTGATGACCGGATGGCTGGTTATCGCTCACAGTGGCTTCCTGTACAGATTCAGTTCCTGACTCCTGTTGAGTTGTACAGAGTCAGCTTTAGGTGGATAGGTCAGTTGTAACACCAGCTTCATTCATTTACAATGGGTGAAACAATAACGTGTAGAAATACGTAGAAGCAATCTGTTATGTGTTATGAGAATTATTCCTGACCCCAGAGCCAGGAGAGAACACCACTGAACACCATGAAGTTTATCTCTGTTTATTCCCTGTAATCACAGGAAGGCTTATACATTTGCAGCTGTTCCACTAAACAGTAGCTCAAAGGGGATGTATAAGTCTAAGCAACTAAAAGGAGTTACATACTCTTAAAGCATACTGTTGTTAGGTCTGGTGCACCTGTCGACTCTCTAGTTTTTGATCATAAGCCAAGACAGCCCATTTCGACGGAGGATTAAAGTGGCATGATTTGTATTCATGACAATACAGGCTGGGTAATTTGGCCAAAAATTTTCATATCATTCGACATTGATAATTATCACTGTTGGATAAGCTGTGTATTGTCAGTTGAAAGTTAAGGTTTCTATTGGCCAAGCCTTCGTGGAGGCGGAGCAAACCCCGGAAGTGCAGCCATTTTGATCCTCTCCGCTTACATCCTTACAACTCATGATTAGTTGGGACTGGCAAACTCTGCCATTCCCAGCTGCACCAGCTGCTACAGGAGGTATTTTCTTTCAGCGCTGAACTTCCCACTGGACAAGTTACTGTTTTTCTTCTTTTTACCTCTCTTTTACTTTACCAACACATTTTTGGATCCCTAAGTAAGCCATTATGCAGAAGACAACGCTTCATACCGGCAGAAGTGAACACACGTTCTATTACCGAGAGAAGGAACTCTCCATACCTCACAATCAACTCCACTGATTCCACCAGACCAGCTGTGCCGTTAAACAGTCAGGGAAACGTCAGAACCGAACTGAGAGCGAACCCCCCCTTCTCTAGGTGGACAAAGCCTTTTAGACTGATTGAAGTTGGTTATTGGTCACTGAATTCAGAGTGGTGCCCCATATTTATTAATTTTCATTAACACTTCTTGATTAATAATACATTTATTAATATTTCTAGAATATCTTTGATATTCATCACCTTAGCTGAGCCCATGTTGAAATCCCCAACATCTCAATAAGTTTAAAGGCTGATTTTTGCTCCTGAGTGAAAGTTGAAGGAACTAGAAGGTTAACTTTGTTTCTTTATGAAAACAAACAACACTTGATGCCAAACAGTGGATCACATTCAAAACTAACAAGTAAAATCTTTTTTCAGTTCCTTTTCCTCAACAAAATAAATGTTTAAAAAAATTGTGCTAATCAAACAAACATTTATTGAACATTTATTATATTGTTGAGGAAAATGATCGAAGATAATTATCATTGTTGTTTTCTTGCCCAGTCCTACATGACAGTAGTGTCTAGTGAAACTCTGAAACCGTTAAAAATACCAATTCTTGCACAAAAGGCCTTTAAGTCAGAGTTCTTCAAAGGTGACATTTTAAAGCCGTGTTAACTACCTGTTGATTCTGATTGGTTGTGCATTCTTCTGAGGCAGCTGTTGGCTCAATCTCATTGGCTCCTTGCTCCCACAAGCTTGCATCCTCCTGCAGCCCACCTTCTCCCCCTCCCTCCTCCTCGGTCTCCTCCCTCTCCTCCAGTGCTCCTCCGGTGACACACAGGATCTGTGGCATGGTGGGGTCGTCCATCCTTTCACTTTCATCCTCCTCCCCCTCCCGCGCCTCCTCCAGGACTCCGATACTTTCCACCTCTTGTACCTTCATCCTGTCCTCTCCGAACAGTGCTCTGTTGGTCTGGATTTCCTCTATCCCTCCTTCTGCTTCTCCCTCCACACTGAATGCAGCCATCCCTGCTTTCTCCACACCTGCTCGGAGCACCTCCCCCTCCTCTATCCCTATCTCTCCAGCCCTTTCCTCTGCTCCCTCCAGGGGAGGTATATCCCCACCCTCTTCCTCCTCCTCCTCTTCCTCCAACTCTTCCCCCTCCTCTTCATCATAATCCTCATAGTCCTCCCCGTCATAAAACTCTTCATCGCTTACTTCCTCCTCGTCCTCCTCGTCCATCCCCTCCTCCTCCTCTTCCTCCAGCTCCTCATCATCCTCCATGTCCTCATCTTCTTCCTCCTCCTCGTCAGTGCTGTTGATGTTAATGACACCGGAGTCTTCGTTGCTGGCGGGTGGTGTTTGGTGCTGGTGGAGGTGCCGTCCCTGCTGGCTCAGCTGATTCTGCAGCTGGTGCATCTGGAGTGGCAGACCCATGGGGCCAGGCTGGCCAGGTGTGGAGGGCTGCATCAGCATCTGCTGGAGCTGGGGTCTGCCAGGCAACGAGTCCCCCAGAACGGCAGGTGGAGCTGCGAGCGTACTGGAGTTCAAAGGTGGTACCAGAGAGACCACCGAGGTGCCGGAAGGAGGAAAGGAGTTGACAGGGGTGGTGGAGGAGGTGAGTAGGGGAGAGGAGGTAGCAAGGTCGTTGGGGAGCGAGACCCCGTCTATTGTGGTTGTTGTTGCTGCTGCTGTGGTGGGTACCATGGTGACAGATTCTCCTCCTGGTAGTGTGACTGTAGTGCTCCCTGGTGCAGCAGAGGTCACGTTCTGACAATTGGCTGGTGCTTGTGTCTCATCTTGCTGGTTCTCCATGTTGAGCATCCCCGGAGGAACAATGACCACACTGTCATCTGAGTCACTGGCAAGAGAGATCTCGACATCCTCCACTTCCTCTCTGTCATATCGGACAAACACAGGCCTCTGCCCCTCTGGAGGGCCCAGCCCAGCAGGGTCCTGCTGGTGGGACAGCATAATGTCTCCTGGGGTGGGGACCTGGCCTGGCAGTCCAGGAACCAGGGAGAGGTGGTTCTCCAGAGAACCCAGCAGTGAAGCGGGGCCCAAGCCAAGGGAGTGGCGAGAGGGAAAGGGGGGACCAGGGGGGGGGGCCCTCCTAGAAGGGTTGGCAAAGTGAGTCCAGGGGTAGGTCCTTGTGAGGAGGGGAGGACTGGAGTGGTGGGGGTAGGTTTTAGGCTGAGGGGTGGTAACGGAAGGGTAATGGAGGGAGTGCGGGGGTGGAGGAGGGAGTTACAGATGGTCTGAGCCTCCATACAGAAAGTAGAGACCTGGGGGGGGGGGAAGGGGTCAAGCACTGTTACTAAAACCTGTGAAATGCCTGACTGCAAATAGCTGCTACACATGTAAACATGGTACATGAGGCTAGTACGTCCCACATCCCTACGTGTGTTACAGTAACAGGGGCCATGGTCACAAAAAGGAAACTGTGTTCAAGTCATCATACTGTTTTTCTGTAGACAGTGAGATTTGCATTAAATGTATAGAGCTGGAAATGAGCATTACAGGTCCCCTTTAAACAGTAGTCTGTTCAACGCACAGAGAGTTAGCTGGTAACTGAGCATGAAGGAGAAGTACTGTTGCTATGGTTACCTGCAGTTTAATATGCCTTATAAAAATTACACCATGTTCTTACGCCATGTTCAGCAAAACAGCACTGTGAAAAAACCCTTCCTAATCAGTCACGCAGAGGCCCCCCCAAAAAAACAAAACTAACAGTACTGTCTGGGAAAAAGTTGAATCTGGTATAACCTTTACTACAGTGTGGTAATTCCTAATGGTTAGTTAAGTAATAACACACAACCACAACTTCAAGTTCCTGTCTCTCTCTGCGCTGTAGACGCACACAATCTCCTGTTCACCTTATGATGTTGCAAACAAAGATAAGTGGTTGCTGACACGGAACCTTCCAGAGTAGTAAAATCCTTTTATATCTTATGTTATAGTAAACTTATCAATCTGTTCCTCAAACCGGCCAAAGCACTTGTGTTACTTAGTGGCGTCTCCCTGCTGAAATCTCAATCTCTCCCCCAGAGCAGTCACCTTGAGGTTGCGGTCAGTGCGTCCGTTACTGAGGATGGACACAGCACAGGTAAGTGGTGGAGGCCAACAGGGTGATGGGACCAGAACCAGAGCCAGCAATAACCTGAAAGTCCACATAAAAACAAAACAGTGATATGAACCCATCTGCACTGCAATCCACAGCCGCCAACAGGCTTCATCTCCATCTTCACCACAACATAAAAGTCAAACTAAGCATTATCTTGTGCACATGACAGGTTGGTAGACAGGTGTGCAGTAAATTAAATCATGTGAAAGAAAATGGTGTATTTTGGTGAGTTTGTGAGAACATTTGGTCACAGGGGTTTTTAGAACCAAAACTTGAACTCAATCAAAATGATCATGTGTTCAAATTTCTACAGGTAGGGACTTTAATTTGACAGAGTTTATAATTGGGATATGATTCTCGAAAAAGCTAATAAATCATGATGGTCTGCACCAAATAAACACATCTGGAGAACGCATTGTGTAGGCCAGGCATCTCTTAATTGAGATAAAATTATTATTGTGCCCCATGCTGTTTTGCGATGACACTCATTTTGTCCTGTATTATAAATCCAGCACACACTTTCCTTTACTGCGGCACCTCCCACCCTTCAGTCTCAACCTATCTTTGGGCTGTTTAGTTCAGCTCCAAGATGACAATGTAACAACTGCTATAACTTGCCGCCATTATTTGATTATAAATGCCTACGGCACTGAAAACCGTATAAATTAGCCTAGCATCTAGAGGACTTGCTTTGCCTGGTTCGTACTTGTAAAATATCCATTGTAGGGCTGGGTGAGATGGCCAAAAATGTTATCACAATAAAAACATTTCATATCATTTGATATCAGGAATTCTCAGGATAAATGCCAAATCATTATCTCTTCTTTTAAAATGCTGACTTTTGCTCCTGAGTGAAAGTTGCAGAAGCCAGATGGTTAACATTTTCTTTGGTCAGAATGTCACAAACATTTGATACTTTTTCCTTAACAAAATAAATGTCATAATGGATTCAAATGATTTAAATCAAAATTTATTGACTATTTGTTATATTTTTATTGAGGACAATAATGCGTTAATTCTCATTATTGTTTTAGCCCTATTCTCTTGCACTCTAAGATGCTGCTTACAGTTCATATTATTCAGTTACTATTATTTCATGGGATTTTGGGATAATGCATAATCCTTAAAAAAAAAGCAAAGTTCAATAAATGCATGTTTCCTAAGTCTAAATCAATAATCCTGTTAAATAATTGTGATCTCAATTATGACCAAAATAACCATGCTTATGATTTTGCCATAACTGAGCAGCCCTACTTTGACCTGAATGAAGGGAGTACCTGTATAGCTCTTGTCGAGTGAGGGCACTGCTGTACTGCCCACTGACGCCCCCTGTAGATTCACATGAAGTGCTGCTGCTGGACTGTTGCTGCTGTAGACGCACACAGAGCGGCAGCACCACGTCATGGAGACGCTGAGAGAGAATCAAAACAGAAAACCAAAGACTGCTATTCAAAAAGAGAATGGAGGTGTTCATACTACAATACAGGTATGTGATGAAGACAGAAGGGAGAACCACCAGTGCCATCATCACATCAACAGGAAATCACCAGAAATAACAAGCCTGATCCCAGTCCTGTGCAGTTTGGGAGTATTCAGGTTTTATTTTAGTCCATCGCCACAGCGGTTGATGAACTGGCTAGCTGTGTGTTCAGTGACATTAGCTGCTGTACTGTTTAATAGTACTTAGTTTGGCAGTTATAGTGAACATCTGCATATTAAGAAATCTAATTTGTGTTCTTGCATGTTTTCCACTAACACTGACATTTACCTTGTGTATATCATCCTTCAGCAGCGTACCACTGGTCAGCATGATTTGCCTCAGTGCTGTGAAGAAAAACAACCTAATCTTAGCACAAAAATAAGGAAATTTGTGTTTGATAGATTATTTCTTTGTGGTATCAATGCTTCTTGGCAATAAACTGCATTCCATTAGAAAGCCTGATTACCTCCCTTTTTAAATGGTGCCACATTTGTAAGGAACATGCATTAGCAGGAGGAACCCACATTCTCAGTTCTGCTGCTCATCCCTCAAATGTATGTTTCTTATAAACGTGGCACCATTTAAAAAGGGAAATAATCAGGCTTTCAGATGGTATAAGTTATCGCCAAGAAGGATTATTACACCAAAGAAATAATCTACCAAACTACTTTGTTTAGTTTATGTGATTTGAATGGATTTACAGAATATCACCAATACAGTAGCAATCCAACTCATTGGACCTTAATGCTGGATGTAATCAAACAGAGGCAGCATCTCACCCCTGAGGGCTGAAAGACAAGTATCCTGATTAGCCAGAAGGTCTCCTTTCCTCTGGAGTAATGGCCCGACTGCATCAGCTATGACCAATGGTTTTGTCCTGCGTGGGCCCGGCTTCCCTCCAGGAACCACATCTGCTGACAGACCTGCCCGGAGCTGGAGGACATGACACCACAAAGGGACACAGGGTGATGCTGCTGCATTGCCATATGATAAACATTAGACACCTGCTCCAGCAAACTGCTGCAGGTTCTCCTAATGTTCAAAGAGCAAATCTATAAAACAGGCAATTTATACTGTAAAACACATGGTGCTTAAACACATTCAAACTGACTGCATTCAACTTGCACTGACTTTGACAGACTCCGCCCCTGGTGTGATGTCACTGAGCAGGTGGCTAAACAGGAGCTCTGAGTGGCCAGGGCTTCCCTGAAGAATGCTAGCAGAGGCTCCGGCTACCTGGACCCACAGCTCTAAGGTTCTGTACACAGATACCCGCACTGAGCTGTGGGGTGAAGAGACACACAAGACAAACGTCAGCATCTGACATTAACACATCATCCACAGTGCTTCTGCTATATAAACCCCCTCCTTCCCATATCTGCTGGTTTCTAATACGAGCTCCAAGTTGCACCAAGTTGTTTAACAGATTGAAAGAAGTTCAGCCTTCTTCCAGACCTCAGACCCTCTACGAACCAGTTTGTATCTTGAGTTTTACCCAGGGGATAAAATAAATAAATAAAAACACTAGTGAGGAAGCAGGGTTCCCCCAGGATTCTCAAAGTTAAAGCCAGAGAAAATTATATACGAAGTTACATTAATTAATAAAACATTTTATTATAATACATAAGTATTTAACACACTATAGCTGTTTGGGGTGTTTGTACTTTGATAAGGTAAAAAGAATCATGAAGGACGTCACTTTGTGTTGAAAAGTGGTGGGACATAAGGGTTCATGTTAGGGGTGTGATGATATACTTGGCTCACATGCACGGTTCACAATATTGGGTTCACGAGAACAAGCCAAGACAACATTCTAACACTATTTGATGAAATATTCAATGTTGAAATATATAAATGTGGGGTCTGGGGGTCCTCCTCTAGAAAATTTTGAGCACTAAACACTTAATCTCCTGCATTCTGGAGACATTTTTTGCATCAATTTATGGTAGAATTGTCTTTATTTATATAAAGTGATTATAAAGTGTTTTTAGCTTACAATGCACATTTGTTTTTTCTATATTAACATTGCATTGCATGTATTCTTATCGTGCAAATAAACCATTCTCCAAGTATTTTCTTTTTTTGACATTTCTTGTTGCAAGCCATTTTTCAGAAGATATTTAAGAAATGCTTTTTAAAAAAGTGATGGAGACATGTCCCCAGTATCCACAGTGTAAATGACACAATGAAATGAATACAATATTTGGGCACTAAGAACTCTTACATCTAATGTAATGTAATATAGTTTGCCAATTGCTTCAGTGATTATTCATTCTATTCTGTGTTTGCATCTAAAGGCTGCTTGAAATACAGTAGGCCCATTATATAGTATTGGCTTGAAAGCAGCAGCTTGTCAGGCTCTGGTTTGTTTTTTCCTCGTTCCCGTGATCGGCGCATCTGGGTGAATCTAAGTTTAATATGCGTTAGTTTGATGTTTCCATTCACATTACGATACTCTACAACAGACAGACTCCGTCCTCGTCGTTATGCACAATGGTCTCTCCATTGCTGTTGTAACATTTACTGACCAGGAACCCACAGCGAGTCTTCCAGCTCGCAGTTCCATCAGCGCTCGCCGCAGTGTGACTGACTCGCACTTCAATCTGCTTGTTGCTAACCTCAGCCCTCAGCCTCGTCCGCCAACTTGTCCGTGTCTCTGGCCTTCTAAACTTCATACACTTGCCCATTCTGAGGCGACGAGCTAGCGTTAGCTTCTTAGTAGCACGTCAGAGACACTTTGCTTGTGAACACTACAGTCCAGAGCGTAAAGCTGAACACTGACATAAACAGTAACATTACCTGTACTGGCGTATAACATCAGAGTCACACCAAACGAAGTAAATTGTAAAAAGTATTTATTTATGACGTTAGGGCATATTCATTTAATCCTACAAAAGGATAAGAAAAAAATGAAGACCTTGGTAAACACAATGTAATACTTTGTAAATGAAATTTAAGACTAATACTTTTAAGACCCTGTGGGTACCCTGGGAACGTTATCTTGTTATTATTACACTGCTAACAGGAGAAGCGTTATACTTGTTTTCTTTATTGCTGGTTTGAGTTCAGTTTGTAATAGTCCCACAGTTACCTGTAGGCTCTCTGCTGACCCAGACTGGCTTCAGGGTGAGGTGTCCAGGCAGACAAGGTTTGAGAAAACAGCCTCTGTAGCACAGCAGCGTACTGAACCATGCTGCTACGTACACTGTAATACACACACACACACAATACAGATAGTGTCAGCATCACACAACCATCAACACAATGTTTAAACTGTTATGTTGATGTCTTTGCACATGATACACATCTGTAAGTGTTTGTTTATGTGTGTGTGTATGTGTATGTGTGTGTGTGTACTCACGCTGTGATAAGAGCTGATAAGACCTCCAGTGTGTTGGCGTGTATGACGGGCAAGACCAGCAACCTCACACTTCCATCTCCTGTTAAATTCTGAAAAACACACAAATACACTAAAAACCATGGATCAGGATCAGTTGTTTGTTGAATGCATTTTAAAAAAATGTAGATTACGTGCTCAGTTTTTCTGCTTATACATGTGGCACCACCACCATCTTTCAAACATTGGTGTGTTGCAGATGTGATTTTGTGTGTGTGTGTGTGTGTGTGGGGGGGGGCTTACTATGCTCTTGGAGCTGACAGCGAGGGCTCGGCACACCAGGTTGAGTATTGGTCTGACAGGCAGACGAACAGCTGAGGCTGGATCCACTCTGATGGTCAGAGAAGGTATGAATAAGAATAGTCCTGGAACTGTATTGTTAACAAACCTGCCATCACTGCTGTTTTTGATATTGGTTTAGATTATATACTGCTATGAAGGAAAAAGCTGTTAAAGCTAGGAGCAGCACTGGAGAATCTAACAAGAGACCGCTAGATTTCCAAAGTATACAGCCAAGTACTTATTGTGGATAGGCTCCAATGCAGTTATTTTATTGACACAGCATTGCACGATACTGCCACCACTATGGTGTACTACAGATAGGGTACTCCACACGCAGACCACAATCTGGTTTTCACCAATAGCACACTGGAATAGAAAATTCTACTTGGCAAACTCCAGGTGGGTTCCTCAGAAGTGCATTCTGTCCATGCACAACCACAAAACCAAGAGCTGGCAGAGTCTGCTATCTTTTAAATACACTCTGCAACAAGTACCATTATAGTCTTCATCATCACCCTGTTTTGCCCAGTTAATGATTTAGTCAGACAGTCAGATCAAGATGGCCATAGTTTAACTGAAAAATGTTGACAGTTTCTTGGGGACCATGTCTTTAGTAGAGAGTGGGTACAAAAAAAATGACACCAGCCTGAGTAATCTGGATATTTTTTGGTGCAGGCATGTTACTACTGAATTTTTTAAATGTACATTGAACTGTAAAGAAGAGGGACAGCCATTTTAGATATCTCAGCATTTCAAAACCAAAACTATCCTCATGGTGAGAAACAACACTATGTATATGAGAACAGTATTTTGTGATTTGGATGACCCTTTAAATGGTGGATTTTCCATTAAAGTTGCATGCATGTTGTACCTGAGTGTGTGTTTGAGTGCCAGGCAGACAGCTGTGTATCTGTGCTGGAGCTGCAGTAGCAGCAGGGGGTCTGACTGATCGAGATGAGGAAAGGCCAGCTCCACCCCTGGACCTTCATATTGCACCGTTCCATCTGTCACAGCAAACAGCAAGAGCTTTGTAACAAACTTCATAATCAGAGTACAATACACTTGGGCTGAACAATTCATCAAAATGTTATTGAAATGACAATATGGCGTCCTGCAGTTCTCAATTTGCAGGAGGTGCAATATTTGTTAAAGGTGAAGTGTATCAAAATACCATTTATAAATAAATGAAATATCATGGTGCTTCAGAGATGTCCTGGCCTAAACATTATATTCTAGAGGATCACACCATAATTCATTTGAATATGTTTTACAATGAAAATGAGAGTAATGATGTTTCAAATCATTCCATATTTTGGTAATATCGGTCAAAATAATCGCAAGATTTAAAAAAAAAAAAAAAAAAACTCTTTTAGCCCTAGTACAATAAACCAAGACAAGCCAATTCAATTATCCACATTGCCCAAGCTGTAATTTTAGCATTGTGGTACTACAGACACCCAGCCTACGAATCGTATTGTTCAGCCGTATGGGAACATGCTTGTTACAGATCCCAGCAAAAATCATATTTCTATTTCTTTTCCCCAGTAAAACTGAAATGCCAAAATTACCATCCCCATTCAAATCTTGGCTTGTATCGCAATATCTGTCAAAATAATTGCAGTACCTTTTTTAAATATCATTCAAAATACCCATGTAAAATGATCATGCTGAAACTCATTGCAAACAAACATGTTGAGGTGTTACAACAAGGAACATCTACCAATTTATGATATTTATGTCAGGTGTGTACAACAGCACATCTATCTTCACTGCAAACATTGCCTTTGTAACCACTGTGACTGCTCTGTATGAAGGAGCTCCCCAGGTCTGTCTGCTCGGCTCCCTTCTGTTCACACTGTACACCCACGACTGCATCCCCCGACATGAAGAGAGCTCTGTTGGGAAGTTTGCGGATGACACCACCATCATCGGCCGGATTTCAAACAACAATGAGACTTCATATCGGGAGGAAATTCATAAGAGAACAACCTACTGCTCAACGTCAGCAAAACCAAGGAGCTGATCGCTGATTTTATGAAGAAGGAGATAAAGAAAAACACTCCTGTCTACATCAGTGGAGCTGAGGTGGAGCAGATGAACAGTTTCAAGTTCCTGGGAATCAGCATCACAGAAAACCTGACATGGTCATCTCACATCTCCACGCTGGTGAAGAAAGCTCAGAAACGACTGTATTTCTTGAGGAAGCTTAAGAAGGCAAAATTCCCGTGCTGAGTTCTGGTCAGCTTTTACAAAGGAGCAACAGAAAGCATCCTGACTAGAAACATCACTAAGATGGGAAGTGCATGGCTCAGGACCAGAGGGCTCTGCAGCGGGTGATTAAAACTGCTCAGAAGATTACTTGACTCTGTCGAGCGCGACTACATTATTTTCTTGGTTGCACTGTTGCATCTAACATTTTCCAGAACATTTTTTGTTGACCGCATCTGTGTGTGTGCCTGTTGTTTGCTGGAGGGGATTTTCTATCCCCTCCAGCATTCTATGGAATGTATCTGAAACTAGTACACACTTCTGAGTCATGAGTTTTTTGAATTTTCAGTGTTGGCGATTTTTTTGTTTGTGCTATGAATCAAATAAAAAAACATTTACCTGTATGTGTTCCTGTTTACAATCACTTACATAACTTTCAATGAAAATGGGAAATGACAGAAAATACCATTATGGAATATATTGTTAGAAAATACTGGTGCTGTGACAAATTTCTGTGCACCTAAGTTTTGTGGCAGTGCACCTAAATGAAAAATTTAGGCACACCAGGGCACCCAATGCAAAAAGTTAGTTTGGAGCCGTAGATAACCATCCCCTGAGCATAAGTGATATCGGTGAGGTGAGGTGCCTGCAGTGCCCAAAGGATATTAAAAGACAGTACCCACCCAGCACAGCCTGTTCACCTATTACATCATTTGATTGTAAGGAGTTATCAAATAACTGGACAGTTTCTGCGGTACTGTGTTCTACCAGGCTTACTGACAGTTACATCTAGGACATGGAGTTGATTATAGTTCTTTGACACACATTTCACAAATCAAAAGTAAAGGGACCCTCAACCATTTTACATATTAAAGTCAGTGGTTAGGTCATGTAGGTCCTGCTAGGTGAGATATTAAAATTGACATCACTTATAGAAAAGTATACCTGTTTCTGAACCTTGGTAGATCTGAGCCAGCAGGCCATTGGCTGAGGCCAATAGGCAGTGAATCTGATTGGTCCAGCCCTCAGCTCTGCCAGCACCCACCCCTCTGTCCAAGAGGCCTCCCAGGCAGGGCAGGCGACCATAACACTGACAGGCCATCTAACAGAAGGAGACGGAGTGAGACGAAATAGTTATAAGGATGCAGAAAAATAGCTTGATCACCTGACTGAGTCTGCACTGCACCTATCTGTATAGAAATCTGCTCCACTGTAAAACAAACAAAGACACTTAGACCTAAATGATATTCCAAAATAGTTCAGAAATAATTTGTAAATAACTTTGTAGTAGGGGTGGGAACCTCTATGCACCTCATTGCTGGATTAGGATTCAGTGGGCTGTGATGCTACAATACAATGATTATACTGGATGCATCTTTTTCTATTCAGGATTTCTTTCCTTCCTCACTGTATGACTACTTGGTACCTTTAAAGCAAAGTTTTAGTAATGATCCATGATGAATTTACTTCCAATATCTTTTATTAATAAAACAAATGGCAGTGATATGGCACGTCACCTGAAAGGTTACATTGCCAGCATATATCCAACCAACAGGAAAAGACAAGTGTGCCTGAAGCAGCATACTGTTGTTCTTCCTCCTCTGGGGAGAAACGTGTAATATTGTTTCTCATGTTTCCAAAATATTAACATTTAGAAAAACAATTTTTGTTTTTTTAAACATACTCCTACTTTGGGTATAAGTACATTGTTTAACTTTTGGTTACTATTGCAGTACTATTTGTGGGCAAGCCTGAGGAAAATGATATGGCACAAAAATGCTTTCGATATTTATCAAGACATTATGTTATAAAAGCCCTACACTAGTGTTCACCTCAACAGTGAGAATCACAAACCTCTTGTGTTTTCTTGTTTGTACTGTCCATTTTGGAGAGAAAATAGGCTCCCAGTTTGTCCTAAAAGAAAAAAAAAAGACAGCTCAGGTTTTTTTCTTTTTTTCCATCAAAGTGAAGTGAAATATACATAATCCAAATGTTCTGTATAACAACTCTTTCACTCCTGTTTTTTTTTAAATCTCATTTGCCTATCAGTGTATCTTACCCTGAGGGATCCACAGGCTCTGGGGTAGTAGGTCATACAGGCTGTCATCCCCTCCATAGCTGCCAGTTCACACTGAGAACACAGGAGGAACTAAGAAAATGTAGCTGCTAGCAACAGCTGATCACAGTGTTAATCAATCTACTTTTGAATGCATTTAAATGCCAGACAAAGAAAGAAATGCCCATCACAAATTCTCACATTTGAGAAACAAGAGCCAGTGGCTTGTTGAAGAAATTATTAAAATAATTCACCAATTATCAAAAATTATTTATAGCCACTATGTATACAATTTTATATTTCCTACTTTGGCACCTCCAGTAGTGGCATAAAAAAAGACACTGTAGCAGACAAGTATACCCCCCCCACACCAGGATTCCAAGCAGAGGACAATAAGATACACACAGGCCGCACCAGTTTCCACCAGCTGTGTCTTGTTGTTCTACAAATTAAAACTTTATTCCATTAAAGTAATTTGGCAGACATAATCACGTAAACCTTCTACACATAATGGTCATTTTCTGTTAATCAACTAACAGATTAATAGTCTCAGCAGTTAGTAAAGAGGCTTTGCTGCCACACTGTATTCCTAACAGAACTTAATGTAGCCGCTTTGGACAAAATTAAAACATCTCACTTCAAACTGTGTTCATGATATGCCATTTTGTAATGTGGTATGTCAGCCATGATTGTGGGGCCCCTGCCACCTTGAATATTCCTCTTCATGGCTCAAAGGTTCTGCCCTGTCCCCTCACCTCTGTCTTGAGGCCCAGCAGTGATGTAAGGATGCCCAGGATGGAGTTCAGGCCGACCTCCCTGGCCAGCTCTGCTAGCTGGGATGAGTACTGCAGCAAGTCCTTCAGAATGTTAACCGCTAGCTGGATGGTCTGAACTGGAGCCTGAGACTACAGGGTGGCATCCACATACACAGAGAAGAGGACGGGAGGAGAGGATTAAGAAAAAGGGCGTTGGGCTGTGTTGAGTTTCAGGTTTCCAGTTAGTCATAATTCAGGTTGTATAAAAGAGGACGACCGACAGCTTGGACAACACAATCAGGAGTGTGTTTGTGTGTATATCATACCTGTATGACCTGCTGCAGGGAGCGCAGCCAGGAAAGGCAGTGTTGCTGGAACAGATCACTGGAGCTGTCCTTAACCAGCATGGAGAGCAGACAGAGCCCCTCAAACCTACACATGCACATATAGATTTCGTCTTGACACCAACACTGAAAACCTCCCGTTCTTAGCAAAAGTTTAGGGCTCTTTTCAGTATAACACCATAGATTTGTGTTATTTGGCATTATTTTGTCATTACATCTGTTTGGTCTGAAAACTGGACCAATATCTGAGCTTTCAATGTTCAGAAATCTATAGGTCATAGTGATTGTTTTAAATAATACTCATCTTTGTAAAAGTAAATTGACTTGAATTGTGCTGCTCTTGGTGGGAACTGTTGGGCTTCTGTAAATAACATCACAGAGTACGTCTGCTCTTTATGAAAAGTGCTGTGAGATAACTTGTTGTGATTTGGCGCTATATAAATAAAATTGAAATTGAATAGTAATGTCATCACTTTATCTTAATGTTTTGAATTCTGCCACATCTGAGCTCTGTTTTAATAAACATGAAAAGGCAAGGCCAACTGGGCATGTATAAGAAATGACTTGTATAGCAAGCGATTTTAAAACTGAAGTGTTTTTAACATGATTATTATTATTATTATTGATGTTATTGTTACTATTATTATTACTACTACTACTCATCTTGAGTGGATTAAACTAGTCTAACTTGCAGTCATGATCACTTAATCATGAGTTGATTAAAGTAGTCACAAACACACACAGTTGGAAAAACCACTTCTGGCGTGTTACATTATGTAGATCCAGACTTTCTCTTCATTCCTTTACATAATGTAATTTTTGATAAGCAAACACCTGGCCAGATCATGATGAGCATCCTGGGTCAGTTGTTGACGTGCCAAGTATCCAAATACATAAGAGTTAGACTCCTAACCGGGATTCTATTGTCTATTGAAACACACTTAATAGTACAGTATCCTATTGGTACCGAAAAATTATATCGGAACTACAATCAAAAATGTTGAAATGATACCCAGCCATATCTGTGAATGACGCAACAACTCTACAGATATATGTATGGTGGGAAGTTTAAAGTGTAAGAATTCATTAAAAATCTGTCGTCCGTGTTACCATTTAGCGCTCATAATAAAATGCTCTTTTCAATGTTTTTTAGTAAAAAGTAAAATGTGCACATTTGGCATTTGATACAAAAGGCACTTTTGTCAGAGAAAGGCCACACTGGATAGCATTAATGTAACTTAACCTTAATACCGAAATAACGTGAACGTTACACAAAAGATGACAAGAAACATTTTCTCACCTGGTCTTGCTCGAGCTCAGTTTGGCATTGCTGAAAGCCACGAGACCACCCACTGCGCTCGCGCCCTGCAGAGATATACAAATGTGTTACTAAACAGTGAAGGCAAAAACATATTTTAACAACCACACCAACACCGCTTCTCAACCCGACTCTATCAGGTCAGCTCAGTGAACAGCAGAGCTAGCAGTTCAGCTACTGCAGGCACACATGGAACTAGCCTCCAAGCTAACATTCGTCACCGGGCCGGGCTTTACCTGGGACGGGAACACGCCATGTTCTCTGTAGTTTGCCACCAGAGCAGGTAAATACTCTGGACGCTGTTCTTTCAGAACCGACACCAAACCCTCTGTTAGTCTCATAGCAGATGGGCCACGCAGCCCAGCCGATGTAGCCATCTTGCCTCTCCGCCAAGCGAACGTCACCAGCGTGCGACTCGATGACGTCAATGTAAGGAACTCTTTGTTGTTGCTCACCCTTCATGCTTCATGTTGCAGAGCTGGGTCGAGTCAAACAGCCTTAGATGTATTCCGGTCAACACAGATCTGTGTTTTCTGGGCCACCCTGTGTTAGTGAACAGTAGAACCTGCTCTTGAGGAGCTGTGGACTGTTTCCTGCCGATTCATGGCTAACGAGCGGCTCAGAGCTCTGGAGGATGTGGAGAAGGAAATAGCGATGATCCTGCAGTGTGCCGGTGAGGTCATATTTCACCAAACAGCACAGCCGCTGCACACTTTTGTTTTTGTTCTCTCAGTTCAGTTTGATTTATATAGCGCAGATTCATTAAACAAGTCATCACAGCATTCAGGTGTAAACCGGAACGTTACTCTGTCTAATATTTTTAAGGAGACACAATAATTTCGTACTTGGCGACAGAGGCAAGGAAAAACTCCCTTTAACTGGCAGAAACCTAACGTTAGAGCAGAACCATGACTCAGGGTGGATTGGATTTACATAAATATTGAACTTAGATTAATGTGTGTGTTTGTGTGTGTACACAAAAATGTGTGGAGAGAAACACAACTCTAAATGAATGTTGTCAGTAAATAGGCAGCTGTTTGAATGAATGAATGGTTTTTCTGTTAATCTTGTTAGTCATTTTGTATTTACAACTTGTTTTGCTCCCTCTTTGTGGCCACAGTACAGAATACACAAGAAAATAATTGAAGTAATTGTGTTTTACTGTGTAATCTGTGACTAATTTTAAATTTAAAATAATGTTTATGGCCTTGTTAACATCTCTGGTCATGAAACTGATATGTGTTGTTTTCCTCGGCAGGTAACATAGTTCTAGAGCTCTCCAAAGACAAACACAATGCCAGCCTCCTGGACAGACAGCTGGTCCAGTTCCAGAGCTCCGTCAACCGTGTGGAAAGCGAACTGAGCGCCCAGATCCGTTACCTCACACAGGTCAAATATGCAGTAGTAGTTTTGGTCTTTTTATTTGGGCATTATAACCATAGAGACCACTGCTGCAACAACAGAGCTTGTCTCTGTATTGTTTCAGAAACTGTTACATCTTGACGTGACAAAAGTTCTTATATTTATCATATTAAGTCATATTTAGTAGTTTTTAACGCTAAATATGTTTTTATTGCCGTGAAAGCTGATAATACCTGGGTTTGACACAAAATCACTGATCAATAACTTTAAACTTAAAATGATACTGTATGTAATAAAATGAAGAGCATTGTAGGCTTTGGATCTCTGGTTATTTTTGGTTTTATTTTAGATAATTGAAAGAAATTGCTCAGTACTACTGAAGCACATCTAATCAATATAATATAAGCACAGTATTGTCCAATACTACAATAAATGTAGATTAATCAGTCAAAATGCATCATACTGGGAGCACCAGAATAAAGCAGTAATTCCCCTGTCTTCTCACCAGGTAGCTACTGGTCAACCTCATGAAGGTTCCACTTATTCAGCCAGGAAGGACTGTCAGATGGCCCTGAACAGAGCCGAGTATGCCAAGGTCAAACTGGGAGAACTGGGACGGACCTGTGAAGTCATGCTGGAGCAGCAGCAGCAGCAGCAGACATGAGAGCAGAGAGGGAAGCTGGCTTGCTGGTGGAATGTAATAGTGACAGATCTTTCACTCTGACCGCTGATGTGACTGTAACTGCCTCCAATCTTCACGTCTACCAACAGCCTTAAAATCTTTTCATTGATCCTTTTTATTACAATAATTGAAATATCACAAGAAACACAAAGAAAAACTCAAGAACTTGAGTATGTTGCATTTCTTGGTATATTTTGTTGCCCATTTTACCTGTTCATGTGGATCTCGGGTCACATGTAACATTAGACCTTGTTAAGATAGTTCTAATGTAACCTAAAGAAATGTGATACCAAATGTTTAATCAGCACTTGTCAGGCTCCAGATTCTATCTGAAGCTGTGATCATAAAGGGAGAAACCCAACAGAAGTAAAGCAGAGAGAACAACCAGTAGAACCTCAGCTGCACATAATATTATTAGTGACAAAAATACAAGTCAAGAATTGAGAGTGAACAGACACAAACTCTTAAACTTTCAGCACAGATCCCCTTGCTTGGTTTGAACTCACTCTGAAATGTGCTCACAGTATCAATTTTGTCGTATTCTGAGAACGTGAGCATTTAGGCATCTAAAAGAACTGCCCATATCCATCTTTTGCACTGAGTCACTAGGACAACTGTTAATGCCGATGGAGAAAAGTGAAAAGTAACTGTGGGCTGTCTAGGGCCATCGTAATGTGTATCACAGACCTGGATGACCATTTCATTAAATCATCTTACAGGAAGAATGTTGGAAACACTTACTCACTGAATGGTATACAACCTTCTTAATGAGTTAAAAGGCAGTTCTAGGGTGCAACGCAAGACAGAAAACCAAGAAAGGTCTTCTGCATTAAGGTAGCACAACGCATGTAGGATCAAAGATGGCACAGGATTTCTTCTTTGCCCTGGAATATAGCTTCCAGTAGCTCCACTGAGTGTATTGCTGATTTCACATTTCTTTTGACTTTAATAAATAAGACCTTTCTCAGTCAGAGTAATATGTAGTATCGGTTGCTTTGCACACTATCTTTAGTTTTTGCCAACATAATAGTCAGTCTTCCATCCAGTGAGTTTCTGTTTTCAGTAGTCTTCTCTTCATGAAATGGCTATCTAGGATTTGATACATTGTATGGCAGTTCTAGATCAGGGCTGTTGAAAGAAGCCTGAAGTTTAGAGGATGGGGTTGAACAGGAAGATGCTTCACTTTCAGGTCAGGTGCAGTGGACAGTGAGTGAAGCCAAGTTTGTTGTCCAAATAGGTCAAAGTCTCTTGTGTCTTTAAAACCTTAGTCATATCAGAGACTTGGGTTATATACATCAAACTATGACTATTGACTCTCAAAATGTAATTATATTTGTGCTGCAAACTTGATGATGTACCATGCAGCTGACCACAGTTCACTAAACCTGTTTACATCTGTTCAAGATCACCCTCACTTAGACAGGTGTAACAACTTTTCTTATGTTTTAAGCAACAAAATAAAGACATTTTTAGTCAACACTTGATTATTGTAGATTTTATTTAATTTTTCTGAGTAAAATAATGTAAGGTACTTTATTTTCACATACACACATTAGCGTAATTTAATCTCTGCATTTAACCCATTCCTCAAGGGAGCAGTGGTCAGCTACTCTGGATCTATATGAGTGTCTTGGTCTATGGCACTGACTGGAGAACCTAATGTTTTAGATGGTGGGGGGAAACCGGAGCACCCGGAAGAAACCCACGCTGAATAACATAAATCCAATCCAGAGTAGATCTTGCAATACGTTTACTTAACTATCTTGTGAAATCACTGAGTAACATTTTAAGGATATTTTAAGTACATTTCAACTTAGATTATAATGTTAATAGCTGTAGAAACTTACATTTACGTAGCTCATATTTAGAACTCTACGGGAAAAACTCAAACTCATTCATAATCATCATTCATCTTCATAGCTACAAAATCACAAGAACTTAACTCAGGACACAGGAAAGACTTTGTGCCCAGCTGAGACACTGTAGGAGGCAGGCTCTTTTTCATTGTAATTAACAGCTGAAGTAAGATGCATAGAGGCCAAGAAAAATGAATACTGTTAAAAAGTCCAGTGAATATGTGGTTGATTGTCTAGCAGTAACTTACATGTTAATTTATGTAGACAGAATAATGCATGTACACTGATGGCTCTAGTTAACAGTTTTTGTATACACACTATGGCCCTACACCCAAATCTATCCTACACAAGGATTACATGAGAATATATCCCAAATGATAAACTGGCACGCTCTGCATATATTGGTTACAATTCTTAAATTTAACCAAATGTAAGGGATCCTTACTGTTTGTTAAACAGCATTATTTGCCAATGAGAACAAGCTGCATATTCATTGTATGCAATTGGGACACAGGGTAATAATTTGTATGCACATACTGTGCATTAGGATTGTGTATAGATCCAGGATAGACATCAGGCACTGTGCACCTAGCATGAGAATATCTGAAATAAGTGAAAATCAGTGTACCCATTTCACTTTACAATTTTGGACCTGAAAAGCATACTAACTACACAGTGCTATACATCACAGAATAATAGTGTATTTTGTAGGTTCAGTAAAGAAGAGCTAATCTCGCACTGGAAGGCCAAAGCTGGAGTCAAACAACTCCTGGCTGTTTAATGGACATTAAAAATCTATATGAATGATGGGAATTTGTTTCATAGTTAGTTCACCTATTGATATGTGTTTTATCCAACTTAAGATAAGGGAAATATATATTCACAAAAATACAAAAATAACTACAAAAATAAAATCATCCCTGTTTACAAATTTAACTTCTCTAGCACTCCAGCAAAGTTCTGATCCAAATATAACCAGAATTGCCGCAATTGTATGCCTCTGCCAACCAGTGAGTTGTAGTTTTCATCTATGCGTGTCCAGACTCATAGATGCAGTAAATACTTACTTATTTAATACTAGGATTTGAAAAAAAAATTATACTACTATATTTATGTCATGATACCAGTGAACATACATTGTGGATCTATTATCATAGATGCATTGGCTGAACAGGTGCACATGAATTCCATTAAGATGGGTTCTTACAGAGTAGTGCTACCCAAAATGTGTAAATGTATTTTAAGGTCACAATGACCTTTGACCTTTCAGTCAAAAGTGTTACCTATTCAGTGTCCAACCCACTGTGAAAAATGGTGACAATCATCCCTTCTATTCCTGAATTGTGGTGTTGAATAACTGTAATAAAGTGGAGCGTAGACCACTAAAATCCTGGAGTCAGAGTGGACGTTTGTGCCACTTCCCTCCAGGCGTTCCTGAGATACCACATTCATATAAATGGGACAGGCGTGAGGTCACAGTGACCTTGAGCTTTGACCACCAAACTCAATGAACTCAATTCATCCTTGAGTTTAAGTGGACAAGAATGGGATGGATAGATGATGGACAACCTGAAAACATATAGCCTCCAGCCACAGCCGGTGTAGAGTCATAAAAATGCACTTGATTTACTTGAGTATAAAGAGGTCAAGGACAAATCAATAGGAAGCAGCTCTTAACGGTTTCACTGATACCTGAAAACAACAACTGACCTGTCATCAGTATTATGTTAGGTCTATATATGTAAGACAGCAAACAGCTCATTTTTTGTTGGCTGCTCCTTAAACAACAGACATATTTAGTAGCCCATACAGAATAAATGGTACAATCAAAGCATGTGGCAAGACTCCAGAGGTTGTCCTCACACATCTGGCCGTCTGCTCATTTTCTTCTACTAGGGTTCTTGGGTTGAGTGGCTTGTAACCTTTCGCTCAGACAAGTAACTGATGCTGAAGGAGGAGGAGCTAACAGAAGGGTTTGTCCTCATCCTTGTCATCCATCATCCCTGTCAACCGCAGGCGAGCAAAATCTTCAAACACAAAGTCGTCAGCCTGAGAGGAAGTACTAGAAAGAAAAAGAAGGTCATCACATACCTTGATAAAAAGCAAGATATTCCAAGTAAGTTTCTGTAAAGACACACGGGAATGCCGTTGGGGTACGCCTATGACGGATTATAATACAAAACTAAACTCACTATTGATGGACCCTATTTTTCCTATTATTATGCTAAAGTTACATTGTGAATAACAAATCTGTGTTGAAATCATAGAAATCCTGCTCTCTGTGAGCTTCACACACACATAGAGCAAAATCAGCCGTCAGCAGCAGGGGAAGGAAGCTGGAGAAGGGAAGCATGTGGAGTGAAGATAACTCCAAGATTACTGAGTTGACGACAACTTGTGTAATACTTGTGTATATAAATAGTGTATACATTATACATATTTATATACACAAGAGACTTTGTTGTTGTAAACGCTACTGTTGCTGCTCTAGAAACAACATTTAGTCATTTTTAAAATATTCTATTTTAATCCTGTTCTGAATGTATCAATATTGTTTTAAAAGCACTGGCTTCCTGTAAAATTCAGAATAGAATTTAAAATCTTCTGCTCACCTACAAAGTTCTTAATGTTCAGGCAGCATCTTATCTTAAAGCACTCATAGTACCTGGGGGGGCAGTGGATAAGACACATGCCTTTGGTGTGAGAGACCCAGGTTCAAATCCACTGTGAGACACCTACTTAGTTGCTCCAGAGGTGTGCGACCTCTGAAATATCTAGCAATTGTAAGTTGCTTTGGATAAAAGTGATAAATGTAATCTTACTACTAATTCTAATCTGACAACCCCACCAGAGCACTGCGGTCCCAGAATGCAGGGTGACTTGTGGTTCCTAGAGTCTCCAAAAGTAGAATGGGAGCCACTATCAAGCTCCACTCCACTCCACATTTAAGAGTAGGCTCACGACTTTTGACCTCCTCTTGAAAGCTATTATTACAATAATAATAACTGTCAATCCATGGTATAGCTTAAAGCACATTGCCAGTATGCTTTGTGTTTTGCATATTAGTCATGTGACAATGAGACCCATTCATCAAAACATTGCTCCATTGTGGTCCAAAAAGTCTTTGTAATTTCACACACTCCTCTGTAATTTATTCATCTGGGAGGACCTCACTGACTATAGGGAAGATTATCTGTATTTTTAAATTTTAAAGCTATTCTTGCTAAATCTTGTTTTGTTTAACTCACGATAGAACACGTATAACCACTAATTAAAAGTCCAGCATGTTGCTAAATGATCGGAGGACGCAAATCACAACCAGCCAATCTGGAGTGTTGAAGTGACACATTTGGTTTAAGACTACACACACACACACACACACACACACACACACACTTACTGTACGTCAAACTCTATGAGGTTTGTTTCCACAGGAGCGTCAGCCTCTGGAGCAACTACAAACAAGAACACAAGTAATTCAATTACATTTTAATCCCAGCTCCACTGTGTGTGTGTGTGTGTGTGTGTGTCTATCTTACTTGACTGTGGTAGGGAGCTGGGCTGATCTATAGGTTTGGGATGCATCAGGACAAAAGGAAGTTCCACTGCTACATCCCTACACACGCACACACACACACACAATACATTCAACATATTTAATCCAATACATTCTTCATACTTGTCAAAACTTGCTGTCTGCATTACCCATAATCCAACTGGGCCTTCGACAGTTTGGGCGTTAGTAGCAGCTAATAGAGATGAGGAGCGGGTTATAAAGGACTGGTAAAATAACTTCCACATCCACAGATTTATTTTTCATTTCAAACTTGTAGTCTTCAGCCGCAACTCACGCTGACACCCCAAGAGGACATGTATCAGACTTCACACAGCTCCTTCTCAAAAGGCTTTGTACAACTTTTTTCAAATATACTAGTATTACTAAGTACTTAGTACTAATATTAGTACTCTCCTACAAATGAAAACAAACTTTGATGAGCAAAATATGAGGAATTCCCCTTTAAATAAGTTTTAGGTCCAGATGTAAACAGAGGTTTGTTCTATTGGACACAACCCAGAAATACAAAGACATATGCTACATGTACTTTCACTAACTTATTTCACATAATTGGAAAATCAAACAGTCTTTTAAACAAAGTGCAATTCCAGGGAGAATTAGGACATTCATATGTCATTGAAAAGCATAGCACTGAATGTAACAACACACAGTAAGACAATCACAATGAGCAATGTCATCAGCAGCCATATGGCAACAGAGAACAACATTCGCAAACAAGTGATTAACTACGTATCAGTGTCCTGAACTGTGTTTAAGTCTAAATCAGGTCCATAAACATGAGCCCAGATTCCCAATGAGGGAGATATATAAAACATAACCATGTGTCAACTTTAGAATTCTGTCTTTTTTGTGTACACAGAGTTTATGCATCTAGCCTCTTGTATACCTAAGCCACCCCTCTTTCTGAAGATGGTGAGAGTTATTCTCCACAATCCTCTGTTAATTTTGAGAGACCATGGCTATGGAAAGCCTGAATGGTTTCACCTACCCCCCAAGAGACACCACCAGTTTGACTTTGACTCTGTAGGAAACCAGGATGCCCATCATCTCCTTGTTGGTCCCTTCTTTTATTCTGCAGCACACACAGGTCACATGCAAATGAGAAACACTGAATATACACGTTCATCAGGATACATATCCATGAGTTTGTATGATTGTTTGGATAAAAAGTAAACTCTTGTCTGTCAGATGCATGTGTATATATGTGTGTGTATATATGTGTGTGTACATGGTGCTGGAAGCCAGGTTGGTGTCTTCATGCTTCAGCTTTCCATCCAGGGCAAGGCCTCTCTTTTCCCTGTTTGTACCCAGCACGGGGGTCAGAGAGTAGACCTGGCAGAAGGTGGAGCTGGGAGAAACCTGGTCGCTGGGGTTGGCGTTGAGGTAGGCGTCAGGGGGGAGAGAGGCAGAAATGGAAGAAAATGTTAAAGAGTGGTCAAAAGTCTTTCTGTAGCTACATACTTAATGCTAGCATTGAGTTTTAAAACCGAAATGAGAAGGAAAGTTTGATCTTGCAAAACTGCACTAAAAGCACATTTAATGAATTTTTCTTCAATTCTTCGGGAGCCTATTAAGATAAGTTGGTCATTTTTAAATCAATACGCCATTATGTTTGCATTTGCATATAAAACAGTGTAATTTGCATACAAATGCTATTAGTAATAGCGTTAATAATTATTATCTTGCTTATTAACATAGATTGTGACATGATGTACAGTGTCCAACCCTGAAAAATTCAGTTTCAATGAAATAAAATATGGGTAAAAAGAGGACAACAGTATAGAAAAATAACTCACTCTGCTTCAACCTGGGCAACTGGGCACTTATACTGAGCGGTGGAGAACAGACAGATATCAGCATACTGACGAACTGAGAAGAGGAGAGGAGGATTATTTTATTTTCATTTCATTTCATTCATTTTATTTAAACTGTCTTACAAGTCAGTTTTGAGTCCGATTACTGACGCAATACTTGACTTTAATAGAAGCACACAATAACCTTAAATTGTTGTCCCAAGTCCAAATGTCTTTCTGTCATTTATTGACTTGAAGTGATATTAACTGAAACAAGAGTGTGAGTGTTTTAGAGCAGGTGGAGTTACCAGATATCTTCACCCTTTTGACAGTCTTAGAAGAGTTGTTGGTAACATGGACATTGACACTGATGGGCTCGCCATGGTAGTACAGCTAGAGATAAACAGAGACTTAGCAGTGTGTATATCCCAGCCACTGAATAGCACATCAAAGTGTGTAAATGCTCTGCATTTGTATAGCGCCTTTCTAGTCTTTTCACCACTCAAAGCGCTTTTAGATTACATCTGTATTCACTATTCACTCACATTCATACACTGAGCCTAAGTGCTCAAAGAGAAACTAACATTCACACACATTCATTCACTGGTGGAACAGCCACCAGGGGCAATTCGGGGTTCAGTGTGAGTGTGTTACCTCCTTATCCAATGAGGCCTCTAGAAATAGAGCTCTATCAGACATCAGGAAGCTGCGACTGGTCTCCACCATCGGCTGTGGACCTGGCTTCTCTGGGGCGTACTGAACTTTCCTGATCACCAGATGCACAGAGTTCCTACATGCACAGCAGGTTCATATACAGTTATAAAGGTAACATGTCTATACCTTCCACAGGCCAACAGCACAGATAGCAAAGACAGGGACTGCAGTAGAGCATGCACTGGCATTCGAAGGTGGCGCAAAAGATTAGTTATTGGCAGCTTGTTTCAGAGACTATCATGTCAGGAACTGCTCAGTGTTCTCTAGTGTTCCTTAGAGAACCACCACTGTATGTCTGTCTAGGAGTGTTAGCTAGGTTGTAGCCTCATGTGTCTGTATGTGTTGAACCTTTGGTGGATCTTCTCCTCCACAGTCTTGGCACAGAATGCTTGAAGCTCATAGTCCACACCACATGCCTTCCCCGTGTCCTCAGGGCCCGGCTGGAGGGTCACTGAGCAAGGCAGGTTCTGGGGGATCTGACACATCCAAACAAACAAACAAAGTGAAATCCAAATTGCAGCTCTAGCTGCATCGTCATGCATAACACTGTCAGACTTATAACAGTGCACTTACCTTCTCTTATTCATTTTACTTCATGTCACGTCACTTCACTTTATGTGAACTGGGTATAAGGACTGAGGATTTTAAGCGCTTGCCTTAATTTTACTTTACTTCACTTCATAAAATGCAAAGTGGGTAAGAGCAGGTATTAAGACTATTTCATACTTCAGTACCTTTAAATTTACATCATAAGTATGTAACACAGATAACAGTAAGTGTGTGCACTGTTTGGTAATACTATGCACGATAACATCTCTTTAATAATCTCTATCACTGATGCAATACGCATTTTGATGCATTACCAACGATTCTATACATTAAAGATACATATGAAGCAACTACCACTGTGGTATGATACGATTCGACACAACTAAACATAACGTGGTCAATGTGATATGACATGATGCAATAGAATAGGCAGAAGCTATACAATTCATAATTGTCCAGAAAGTGTGATTGATTTGATTGTATATGATAAATAAATGTCTTTTTTTTACCTCTAGTACTGCAACAAAGTAAGCATCTCATTTATGCAGTTCTTTTTGACCGCTGTATCTGACAAAAAACAAAATCAAACCGGCCTGGATCTTAAACCAGTCCTTCATTCCCGTTCTCTGTCTCCAGTTACACTTTTATAACCCCTCACACATTTAACAGTTAAACAGTTTTAGGATGTTAGAATTGAGTTCATCCCAAATTGTAACTGGTGCACACTTTTTAAAATTGGTTGCAAATTTGTGAATCTTACCATCCCTAGCGATCATACCAAATCTTAACCACTTTACTTCACAGAATGTAAAACGGGTAGGTACCTGTACTGTTAGCTCTTAACTGCACCAATAGCAACTTTTAAAATCTCTCCTCTAATTGGTTTTAACATCAGTAGAGTTAATAATGGTCATGTGAGATGAAGGGCTGGGTATGCTTGTTGGTGGTAGTTTCAGGATGAAGCTGAGGCTGAGGTTAAGTCTTACAGTGATGTTGAAGGGGTAGGCATGATGACCCAGCTTCTTCAGTAGCCTCTCCTGCAGGTGGCTCAGAGGCTTCTTTTCCTCCTGCAGAGGAGGGAAGACCTGGACGGTGCTGACATACAGTTCTTTACGGAAGGAAAGGCCTAGGACATCCAGGTCCTCCCGACCATAACAAAACGCACAGGTCAGAGTCACAAACACTGAGGATGGATAAAGAAATTGATTAAATGGGTGGTCAACAGGTCATTCAGTCAGTAAATCGGTCTGCTACTTTGTGTCTGTCTTCAAGTTTTCTTACCTTTTCGATCTTTCAGATACTCTGGGTCTACAAGGAGCATTCCATCTACAGAATAAACACAAGTTGCTTCATCATATGGCACATGAGCGGTAATGCTGAACAAATGCAGATCAAAGCATTTTGTGTGTGGTTCTGTATATATGTCATATCTACTGTATATCTAATAACTAAAACTAATAATAATAAATATTGTCCTAGCTAAAACTAAAACAGTGTCTTACAAAGGAACACTCCAACAGTTTGGGGGGAAATGCAGTCCTTCCGCAGTGTGGATAACACCAATTCAAGGCCTGCATTTCTAAACCATACACATCATAAAGGACAGACAAGCTCCATCTTGTTTCAGGCTACCTCAAATGCGATTGCGAAATTCAGCCTTCTTTTGCCCAGATTCACACACAGCTTATGTGTCCTTTACAGCCCTCAGCATTCCATGGTCTATTAGCCAACAGTGTGTTGAAGTAAAACGTCACAGCTCTTAATATAAACTCCAAAATCCTGAAACGTGTTAGTTTGGGGACCTCATACTGACTGTACATTTCTGATTTCAAAATGAAAAAGGGACCCTAAACAGAACCTGATTTGGATCAACAGTGGGATAAATTTTATTTGTGCACTGAAAAGTTCTTCTCCCTGTAGTCAATCTCTGTCTGAATTAGACTGTGTTCCTCAAGGATTTTAAATCTTCATCTTAAAGGTGTCTTCTACCTTTGTATCTGTGAGTGTGTTTGTGTTTGTTCAGACTCACCTACTGGATCTACGTGGTCTAAGTGATCAACAAAGTCTCGCTTTCCAAGATATACAGTGAGCTGTAGAAAGAAAAGGACAGGCAGAACAAAAAATGGGAGTGATTAGGATAATCCACAGCAGAGAAAGAAACAGTGATAACAGCTGCTCCTCACAAACCATATCCTACCTTGTTGTTCAGACTGGACTTCTTAAAGACTCTGCAGAAAGAGGGAGAGAGCAAATCTTGTTATGAGAGGGTGTGTATGTGAAACCCAAATTTAGGATTCATTTACAAAATCAGTAACCTGAGTACATACCTTATTTCAACACCTGTTAGATCTGACACGTGTGTGCACTATGAGCTACACAAATTTTATGCACTGTTATGTTTGAAAATGTCCCCAGAAATTCAAGCAGTGCAAGCACTGAGCTATATACCGTCAGTGGCTTATGTTCAGTCTTTCAGTTCTTAAAGTGGCCAGTTTTTCTCAGTCACTTTGGTACGAATCATCCTTTACATTTTCAAAACAGTGCATTTCTCGAAACAGATCGTAAAAACAGCACAGCACAGCTTAACTTGCTCAAAATACTTAGTGTTTCTCCGAAAAGTAAATATTTAGGTCAGTGATAGTCAAGATAGCCAAAATGTTTGGCCATGTTGTCAATATAACTGTACTCTGTAAGTGTTTTCTGATGTAAACTCTGGCTAAGGTTTGGATGACAATGCACAAGGCTGCACATTTTCACTATGGCATACATCACATTCACCAGTACAAAATTATATGTTGCAGGAGACAGGACAGGAGTCATGGTAATTTGGTGATGGAGCATGTCATTGTGATACAGAAAAGAAAAAGACAAGACTGTTTTACAGCACTGCATAGCACAACTGTAAACATCGCAAAATTAGAAACGTAAACATGGGATACACCCCTTAGGCTTACGTTCCTGCCTGTCGTGTCACAGATTCGCTTCCACATCACAACAAATATCTTCATCAATTCACATTTCCAAAAAAAAGCCTAATAGACATGTTTAAAATATCTATTTATCTACATATAGATATATTCATTTACTGGTGACTGCACTATTCACTGCTCACTGTGTATTGTTACTGTTTACTGTGTATGGTATTGTGGTGTAATTTGTTGTTGTCTATTCTTACTTTGTTTATGGTCTGTACTTTTATGCTAACAATGACAGTAAATTTTGACTTTATTTAACTTTGATTTTGACAACGTGTCCAACCGTTTTGCATGTAGATGTTTTGCGGGGGTAAGACTATTCAACAGAGATAAGTATAATACATATGATACATTGTGATCAGCATGACATAACCAATTGATAATGTAGGAATCACATAAACAATTGCTTCAATGTGCAATTTGTTCAAAATAATGGGAAATTACTTTTATGATGTGCACAAGTGACGAGATGATGGAGGTGGAGGTTGAATTCATTTTGCGAATTTCAATTCTGATCTGAGAAATGCACCAAAGTGACTGAGAAAAACTGTAAAGATATTTTCCATGTGTTGGCATGGCTTTTCATCTACATGCACAACACTGTGCCCAGCCTTGCATATAGTGTATATATAAATTAATTATAAGTTTGAATATTTGGAATAAACCTTGAATATATTGAATGAAAGGCTGAATATGAAACATCATTAATGCGTTTGTGCCTTCTTGTGTTTTCAGTGTGAAGTGTGGCACTATGAGCGAATCAGCAAGAAATGAAGAGTCAGAAATTTGGAGGCATGAAGAATTATAAACCCATTGGCCAACCATATCCAGTACCGTTCTCCCAATTAAGAAATTTCTTCTCTTAACCTCACAGGCACCACTTCAGGAAAACCTAAAATCATCAGCCAGAAGGTTGGGTCTTGGACATAGTTAACCAGGGGTGATCGCGCTTTTTCAGCAGCAGCCCCCAAACTGTGGAATGAGCTACCTTTACAGGTTAGGTCGTCCCCAACCCTTGAGTGTTTTAAATCTCGTCTTAAGACCCACTTGTATGCCCTGGCTTTTAACCCAGCCTGAGAGTTGTGTAGTCTTGTGTTTTGATGTGTTTTATGTGTTTATATGTGTTTTTTCTTTTCCTTGTGCAGCACTTTGTAAAACTTTTGTTTTTTGAAAGGTGCTATATAAATAAAAATGGTATGGTATGGTATAGTTGGATGTTCCAACAACAGGACAATGACCCAAACACACATAAAAAGTGGTAAAGGAATGGCTAAATCAGGCAAGAATTAGGGTTTTAACCTTCCCAAAGTCCGGACTTAAACCCCATTTCCACATGTGGAAATGTGCTGAAGAAACTAGTCTGTATCAAAACCAAATCTGTCAAGAAGAGTGGTCAAAGATTCAACTAGAAGCTTGTGGATGGCTACCAAAAGTATCAGTATCAGCAAAATTCCAGTATTGGTCAGACTTTAACCTTAACCTTTTGTGTTTTTCTTTCAGATTGGAGATGCAGAAAGAGAAAAATAGTTTAACATTTAACAAAAGTCGTCAGCTGATATCAAACCAAAGATGGTGCAGTTTTTGTGTTTGTCCTAACCAGTAGGCCAACGGGACGCCCCAGCACCTCTTCCATTTCTATCCTAAAACATGGACAGAGTGCACACTCTGGTCAGCACTGCTAACACTGCCACCAAGATACATGTGCTAAAAACTAGCAATAGTTCACAAATACTGAAGATTTGCAGCTTGTTTTACTGCATGTTGGTTAGATGACCAGTACCATGTATGCATCTGTGTTTGAAACGTGGAAACTTGGCCTTGTTAATGAGAGTGTTTAGGATAGACAACAAGCTGTGAGTGTAGGAACTCATTACAGTCCAATACACACCAAGGGCAGTTTAACCACGTCATATTTCCTGTCATTCTCACACACTTCAGCAGTAAAGCAATCTTGGTGTAAACAAAAAGTGAGCAGCAGTGATGGCTGACAGCACAATGAACTGTAGGAAAGGAAGGTCAATATAAACCACAACTAAATGTGTTCTGGAGTTTCACAGAGTGTTACAGAACTGGATGACATTTTCTGTGATTACTCCCTATATGTGTAACAGAACAGAGCAGATTAACAATATGGTGTGTGTCTCTGACCATGTATACCTGATTAGATTACAATACAGAGTATGGAATACTTTTGATCCCAATTCTGACATCAATCATTACAATGGAAAATTGCAATAGCACTTCACAAAGCACAACAGGATTAAAACATAAAAAATGTTTTTAGAGAAGCACCGCCCTTCTCTTAGATATTATCAATGTGTTGTAAGGCAAAGAAAGATTATGTGTATAGGACTATTGAAACATAAACACAAATCAATGTGATTTACATATTACAATAAACAACATTTAAAAACACAATCAGAAGAAACAAAAATAAATATATAATATATAATATAATATTTATATATTTATTAAGATGGTTATTTTATTGAGGAAAAAGGACTGAAAAAAGCTTCTATTGAATTTTACCCATGCATATTTGTTGACAAAGATTTTATCATTATATTTTTGAATGTTCTACCTCAGATTTGTGATCCACTGTTTGGCATCAAGTGTTGACTGTATAGAAGAGTTTAAACCACAATAAACCATCAGGTTTCATCACCTTTCACTCAGGAGCAAAAATCAGCCATAAAAAGCATAAAGCCATAAAAAAAATAACGATTTGATACTTATTATGATAATTATATCGAATGATATGAAATTTTATGGTAATAACATTTTTGGCCATATCATCCAGCCCTACCAATTAGTAGTAGTAGTCTCTATCTGATAAACAGGATTTGGCCCGCTTTAAAGAAGTTCAACCCAGTTTTCCAGTCTGTCTAGGTAATATACAATGGCTGAATGCAGCGCTGAGATTCAATTACACAGGAAGTAAAATGATTTCAAAGCCAATATCTAAACAAAAGACATTTAAAACCTTAACAGAGCAGGCTCAGTACCACACTGTGGTTGATATCCAGACTGGAAAATATGTTAAGGTATCGACAATGAATCCATTTAGCATGCTGTTTGTAGAGTCATGTAGCGACAAATAAACAGTTTGCAGTAACACTTAGTTCGAAACCCTGCTTTCACACTTTCACACTATCTTTGAATATCAAAGGTTCCATTATGTTTAATACTTTGATTCATGTTTGGGCAATGACATTTATGTTGGATTATTTTGATTTTACTTTAACCAATGCACTTGAAAAGATATGATATAGTGAGTACAAAATGCAGAAACACATACTACCTTTAACAGACTAACACTCAACAACATTAGAAAAAGAAGCACAGGAATAAGTGCAGCGGACCTTGAGACAATCACACCCACAACAACTACCATGCAGGCCTACATGCCTCTGACACACCCGGCGCAACCAATTCAGGAAGAAAGGGAAGTGAGCTAGGCTAAGAGCTAGGCTAACCTAGCTCTCTTACATAAGACTGCTCCAGCCTATAAAGGCGCTATATAAGTGCAGTCCATTTACCATTTAAGATGCAAGCTTTAGAGGTGTTAGTTGATGTTAGGTTAGCTGCTTCCCACTCCTTCCAGTCTTTATGCTAAGCTAGGCTAACCACGTCATCCAGGAACGATTCGGTCCTCATCATAAATTAGTCTAAAAGCCAGTCTAAAGTGAAACAGAGAGAAAAGATCAAAGTGTCTGCACTGGAGCTGTACAGCAAGAAGGTGAAGAGTATTCCAGGAAATGTGGCAAGTGTATGCCAGTATATTTGTGGCAAGGAACAGTTTTGTGACCAAGTTTTGTGATTAATCAGCCAACCTTTGGAGTCCATGTGTGACCACAACAGCACAAAGTTGTTGTCAAGACCATTCAGGCCAAGTCAGCTTTACCAAGTTTATGCACACCGCTGCAGTTTTAAGAAGATCCCTATGCAGGAATGTGCTGCCTTTTACATTCTGAGGAAAGAAAACAGGGACAAAGACCAAAATACACATCCTGATCATCAACAGAAATGTCCTTTACTCTGAACCCCTTCCTGGCAACCCTTTATCCTAAAAGTGAAAAACATCTAATCCCAATAAAACCTTTCAGTAAAAGCCCTTCAACTCACAATGTTGGTCACACTCTTAAACTCTACTTTGTACTCTACAGATTCATAAAACTAACTGCTAAGGGGATATTCAAGTATAGCAGGTGATTTAACGTTTGTTTCAAACCAACTTAAACAACAATCCCATTCCCACATGAACACTGAAACAGGATTTACTTGCTATACTAATTCCTCCTGTTCAAAGTCTGAGGCCCGAGACTGTTGTGCGGGCCTCAGCAGATGGCACATGAGCTACAAACATGTACAGATGCTTTTATGCTCAACACATTGGGGCGGCTGTTGCTCAGGAGGTAGAGCGGGTTGCCCGTTAATCGGAAGGTTGAATTGGGGTTGGGCAAGATACTGAACCCGGAGTTGCTCCTGGTGGCTGTTCCACCAGTGTATGACTGTGTGTGAATGATAGTTTCTGTTTGAGCACTTAGGCACAGAGTGTGAATGGTGAGTGGTTGAAAAGACTAGAAAGGCACTACACAAATACAGAGCATTTACATTCTCCATTGTGGTATTTTGCGTAACACCAGGCAATATTTTTTAAAGAGGCAAGAAGTCAATTGTTAGTGGAAGAACAGCAGAGACTAAACATGGCTGCACACACTCTGCTATACAGATCATCAATGTTGAGGAATAATTGCTGTTTATGGCTAATAAACAGAAAAAAAGTGATGCAAGAGGTGAAGGTCTGTCCGTAAGGTCATTAAGGCCATTTAACTGTCCCTGTGGTTTCTCAGCAAAGGGTGACACCGATGTTCATCCAGTCTACCTTCAAACTCGTTCATCTTAAAATCAAACGCCCCACGTGCAGTCGGCACCTAGTCTCAAAAGGTCGGAGGTACTCAAAGTAAGAGGCATGATGAGGCCCCTATCAACATGGGATCTAGAGCAGGGACACTGCATCAAGCATAAACAAAGCTTTAGTAGAATGCACGTAACTCAGAAGAGAGCTCGAAGTCCGGTGGATTTCAGGTGTAAGAAAGGGGATTTGTAAGCAGATGATAGCGAGGTAGAGAAGGAAGAAAGCCAAATGTTTAATAATGGCTTTTGTGGAGCTTTTTCATTCACGGCGGCTGCGTCTACAACAGAACAGCTGCTCTACAGTGACGTCAAAGTCGCATCAAATGCGACCTGAGTGTCCAGACTGAGGTCGCATTTAAAAAGATCCGATCTGTATTGGATTTGGACCACATATGGAAGTGGCCCAATTCCGAACTGGAAAAGATCAGATTCTATGTGACTTGGCCTGTTCACACTGTCATAAAAAGATCAGATCTGAGTCACATATGGCCAAAAATTCGGATTTGGGTCACATTGGCCTGCAGTCTGAACGTAGCCTTAGTGACTTGCCAACTACATTACTTGACAACATATTCTGGTGTAATGATGTTATTACAAAATATAATTCGGTCGCTTCAAAACCTATTCTGCAGTGGCAAATTAGTTGTATTTAAACATAATAAGAGGGGGGACTGATTATAAGTATTAGATCCAACTCTGTATAGGATAAACCCAATATTGAAGGACATGAATCAGGATCGGGGCCAAACAACTTGATCAGAACATCCCAGAGAGGGATCTTTTAATGGCCAGTATGAACAGGTGGAATGATTAGGCTTCAGCAAGCAATTTCCTTTTTCACTCTAAATGGGTATCTCACTATTGTTTTAAGACAGACTTGAAACATTCGGAAACTTTCTCTGTGATTTAAATATTTATGACTTTGGAGACTCCTGGTGGTAGCCTACTATAGGAAGACTGTCTATCTCCACTTTATGTCTCATGTGATCATCTTTCTTATAGTTGATACTACAAACACCGCCACTGACATTTCAAAGTTAAAAGTGCAAGATTCTTCCGCTGTACGACAAAGTGCACCACCGCCACAGAGGAACTTTAATACAGGTGTTGTGCCGAATCCTGCCTGCCGAGAACTCCATGCACCTCGTGGCTGGTAACGCTCTCATTTATGCTGAGTAAAGAGGTGGATGCAAATCTCAGCAAATCTCATCTCTGTCTGACATCTGCTGAATTATGCATCCACCTCCTAAGGTCCTTTTCAGACACTTTGCTGTGCTCACTGATCAAACGCGGTAATCACCACATCGTTTAGCTGAATCTCAATGAATGCACCTTCTACTAAGTGTAATAAAATATTAACGACTCTAAACGTTCAAAAAATATATACTTCGAATCATTTATCACCACCCAACGAAGGATAGTATAGCGTTTAAAAGCAGTAGGCCCTATTTGGAGGTGCATGCAGTTCTCTGTAGGCATGCAAAACTCCGCCCCGCCTCGGATGCCTCCACTTCTCCTTCGTGCTCAACACCCCAATACTACCTCTCGTGTTCTCGTATGAGGAAGTTACGCCACACTTCTAAAATGTACATTTTATGCCTTGCCTAGAGTCAGGCGTAACTGCTGCATGCATGGCAGGACTAGACTTACACTTGCAGTTTGGTTTGGTATCCACACTTCAAGTCGACATCACATTGAATCTATATTTCTTTAAAGAAAACTCAACTCAGTCCTCTGATGACTGCGAGTCATGTGAATCAGTGCAGATTCTGTTTAAATTCTGCCCTGCTGTGAGCTTGTCAGATGTGACTCAGCATGGAATAAATAGCTGTTATAGTTTATTTAGGGAGTTTATTTGTGTAGAGGCTACTTTCCGCGAAAAAACAGGTTTAAGTATTCCCGTTTTTAAAGGAACTTGGATAGTTCCCTTTTCCTCCTCGAGTGAAAGTCTCCTATCTTCATCCTTTACAGCACACGTGAACCAGCTGATGATTCTCTTACCTGGTCCCCGCTTTGTCCCCCATGTCCTCGTCCTGTGGACAGTCGCCGATGTGCTGGTCTTGCTGTCTCTGCTGGTCCGGGCTGTTCGCCGTTCTTGCCAACTTTTTGGGATCATTCAGCCTGTTTCCGGAGCTTAGGGACAAAAAACACGCCCACATCGTCACGCAAACAACTTTAATACAACTACATTAGTAACAGCAGCCTAATAATAAAAAGGTCTGTACGGTACTTCACAACCAGTGGTGGAGTGCTCTAATCTGAGCGTCCCTTATTTAAATCCAGAAAAAGTGCAGAAGTTGCCTTTTAGCTTCATGCAGTAAAATGTCCTCTATAAGCGATAGCCTATGTTATTATATACATTCTCAGATTGTTAATCCATCAATGTCCTTTTTACTGTTGTAGATGCTTGAGTTGAAGCTTTAGACATTATATACAGTGATATTTCTCAGCCTAGGGGGCCCTCCAAAGGGTCACCAGATAGGCCTACAGTACATCTGTGGGATTCCTCGATGATTACGGTGAGAGGAAATAATAAAAACACTAAGTTCTGACACACAAATATCAGTGATAAGTATTTATTATAATAATAAATTGGAGGGGAATTTGGAGAAATGTCTATTCAATTCAAATCAATCTAGCTGTATTGGCATGAATGTTAAACAACAATATTGCCAAAGCTACAAATAAATTAGGTTTTGCTTGCTGTAATAAATCTATCTGGTGGAGCAACTAATAGACATGTGAAAAACAGAGCCCAGTGTAGACACTTTTTTGTAAGGGGCCACTAGCCAAAAAGGCTGGGAATCACTGGTAACAATGCATTTTATTAATTCATCATATATTGTTGGGGTTGGTCTGTAAAATCTAACTACAACTAGTAACTATATCTGCAAAACAAATGTCTAGTGGTGTAAAAGGTACAATATTATTTACACCACTATTATCGTTATCTTTTGTTTTACATATTGCATATGAGGCCTAAAAGATCAGGAATCATACTAAGTCACTGGTCAAACATATATTGAGTTTTCATGAGAAAAATTTGTTCTCTTTGATAAATCGTGTGCTAATAAAGTAGTAAATACCTATTGTGAATCCATTCATCAGTTGATGTTATTGTCAGATTATTATTAGCTAGTGTATTTTGTGTGAGATTAAAGATGTAGTTCATTGAGCGGTTTCACACAAAACTAAATGTTGCAATACTGTTTTACTTAATGCATCTTATCTTTGTGTAATTCTCACATTCGTTGTTGATTACTTGTTGACTACTGTATATAAACACTGCCATATTAAAAAGGCAGTGAAGTGCAATGCACTTGCCTCCAGTACAACATGTTGTACAAGGTACCACCATTTCTGTTTAAATAAAAATTTTGCTAGGTTTTGTCAGACCAGAGGCCTGTACTAGAAAGGGAGTTTAACTTACTCAGATTTTACTCAGGGTTGTATGATGTTGGCTAGATGGTTCTGTATCAGCTCAACTGAAGTTTGTGCACATTCGCCTAAAAGGGCAGTGTTTGGCAATGCAGGCAGAATTTTTTTCACAATGGTGCATACTCTGTATTTTCCCCAGAAGAATACCCAATCATAGTGTCAGGATATGAGGAGCGTAAAGAAACGTTAACGGCCAAATCTAACACGGTGGTGGCCAACAAATTCAGGTTAGGCTTGTTGGCAGTTCATTGAGTGTTCTTGTTCTACTTCTCTGTTTAGTATTTTATGGACCGATGACCATAGGTGGGTTGAGTAGCCAAAATCTGTACTCATGTAAAAGTTCTGTTACTTTATTAGTTCTGTTGGCTTATTAACAATTATTAATGTAGAAGTAAAAGTGGTCATCAAAATAACTACTTGAGTAAGAGTACAAAAGTATTTACTAAAACATTTACTTGAGTAGCGAGTAACTTAAGAAATTTAAAAAAAACAAAACAATGGGTCTTTTTACCAAAGTGTTATATTTTATGTGGATGTGACTAGAATTATTTCAAATGGTCTTCCTCAGGTAAAGGTAAAGAAGTGAACATATACTGGTATTTATTTGTGATGAAATGACAAGTCATCATCTCCTGGTTAGATAACCTGCCACATTTACACCAGGACAATAGGTAGGTAGGTAGATTTATTTTGTCACAATACAACAGGTTATAGGGTGAAATTGAATTTATAACTTCCTTCTGCTACGTAGAAGACAATATGCATTAATATAGAAGCAGTTATAAAAATGGTAAACAGAAATAAACCATCATCACTGGAGCAGTGCTGAAGATGAATTAGAGTTTAAGACTCTGATAGCTTGGGGGGGAAAGCTGCTCTGCAGTCTGGTGGTGTGGCAGCTGAAACTTCTATATCTCTTCCCAGAAGGCAGCAGGGTGAACAGGCTGTGGCTGGGTGGGTACTGTCCTTTAGTATCCTTTGGGCTCTGTAGGCACCTCACCGATATCACTGATGCTCAGGAGATGGGTACCAATGATCTTCTGAGCAGTTTTAATCACCCTCTGCAGAGCCCTCTGGTCCTGGGCCGTGCAGATCCCATGTTAGTGATGTTTCCAGTGAGGATGCTTTCTGTTGCTCCTCTGTAAAAGCTGACAAGAACTCGGCACGGGAATTTTGCCTTCTTAAGCTTCCTCAAGAAATACAGTTGTTTTTGAGCTTTCTTCTCCAGCGTGGAGATGTCAGATGACCATGTCAGGTTTTCCGTGATGCTGATTCCCAGGAACTTGAAACTGTTCACCTGCTCCACCTCAGCTCCATTGATGTAGACAGGAGTGTGTGTCTTTATGCCCTGTTTCCTGTAGGTTGTCCCCTCTAGCCTTACCAGTCAAAAGTGGGATCAGACGTACAGCCCACTCTTGCTGTGGCCAGTTGTAGACCTCAGTCAACCTCTCAAAAGTAGTGATGAAATGTTTAATTTCATCAAAGTCTTCAAGTCGTTGCAGCTTAGGCTCTCCTTTTAGTGCCCCAGCTGTTTGTGCTGGTTGATGGCCACCCCTGGCAGCCGCAAGGTCCAACTGAAGTTGTGTGACTTGGTGATTCACCGCACTGTATTCCTGTTTTGCAGCTTCCTTTTCTTGTCTTTTATCTCTCTCCATTTGCAGGTGCATGAAACTCTCAAACATCTTGGCCAAGGAGACGAGACTAGGTTCAACCGATGCCTGGGTTTTTTCCTTTCTGGGAGCTATCTTCCACCCCTCCAATGGCCCCTTCCTCCTCTTCAGCTTCGATCTGCTGCTGTTGGAGCTTTTTGGGAGACATCTTTCAGCTTGTTTTAACTTCTGACACCACATGTAATGTTTAGCCCCATGGTGGAAGGAGGAGACATGGACTCAGGAGTTCTTCACCTGGTGCTTCAATTTATTTCTTCACCAGACACGTGGAAAGTGCAATAGTGCAAGGGTGAATTATTGCAAAAATATATAAAAATTTAAAAACAAACAAGGAGGAAAGTGGGTATAAACTATTCAAATTATCATTAGAAACTGATATTAACACAAAAACACTGACTATTGAGCTCTAGCACATGCTCCCTTCCAGGGCAAAGCTATTCTGCCCAGAGGAGCTTTTGACTAGTGATGTGTCCTGCCGTATCGAGGCTTTGAAGCGTGTGTTGAGTATTCCAAGATGATTTTAATGAAGTGTGTATTGAAGCTTGTGTTGGTGGTGACGTACGTGGTGACTTTCGATGCCTCGCAAGTTGGTCGTACCACGCATCGAAAAACAGAAACAGAAAACAGAATGAACCCTCCTCAACATTTTGTGGACTTTTGATTTGATTTTTTATTTTAATTGAACACAATTAGATTGTTGCTACAGCTTATTTTAAATGACTAAAATATTTGATCAACTTATGTCAGAATTGCTTTGATCAAATATCAAAAATTGTGATGAAACAGGAAATTTTTAGTTGGAAGACTAGTGGCAGCAAGAAAGTGTTTTTTTGTGTGTTTTTGTAAGAATTAAACTGGGGGCTTTTACCCTAATATATTACTTTACCCTAATAATAATTTTCTTAAACAGGTAAAATAATTTCCAAAAAAAGAAACCGCCCAGCACTGTGGAAAAGTTATTTTAAATAAAAATAAATAAAATGTTGTCTGTATTATCTAAAGTCACATACCAAGTAACACAAGCACATTCACATCATAACCCTCTCCCATGTTTCCACTTTCCCTTTTGACCCTGTCATTGTGTCATAAAGACAGACACCATATTAATAAGTTAATTATTTATGTATTGACATCACAAACATCATTCATTAATTTTCAATTCAAAGCTTCACAAACCAAAGCTGTGGTACCTTTATAATCACTTTGCCTGTTTTACATTTATTGTCCACTTGATGGCACAGAAGAGCAAATGAAGCACCATTAAGCTTCGGCCCATAAGTGAACCAATTCAATGGAAAGCTTCAATGCTTCATGAACAAGTGGGTAAGCCAGAGATCAAACCGTGAAGCCGACCAAAGCCTGCATGGAGGGATCCATGTAGGCCCAAAAATGACGTCAAAACCCTGTGACATCCCATCACACGTGAGAGATGTACCCGTATTGCTTAGATTATAAACTCTCAGTGGATCTAAAACAACTATTCAGCCATCAGTGACACTGCATTGGTGTTTGGCAGGTGAACCTTATAGGTGGGCCAATTAAACAGTGACGATCCAAGTCAGGCAAACAACTGGGCCAAGAGATTTTATGTAGGCGCAGCCATGCAGTTACCAGAATTACGGTGTTTCCGCTGTTGCTCTACGTCATTAAACCACGGTTATGCTACGCGATCATGCGCAGTAAACACTGGTGCCAACAGGAAGTAGCACTGTAATAGTATTTTATTGGTCCAAAACTGGCTTCACTGCTCTCCATTCAAATCAACAGGGTCGGCTTCGCCAATTAATATACTGTATATGTTCATGAAGCTTCGTCTCGCCATCACTACCTCTGACTTCTTCCTTTATACCGGAAGCCCCTCCTACAAGACAAACAAAGTTAATTGGAAATCAATCAAACAGCATTATGCTACCTCAACATTCCCAAACATTTCTGGCATCAATACACAATATAAAACCAGAAATTAAATGTTACATGCTGAACAAGCTTCTCTAAATTTTAGATACTCCAGTACACCCCTCTGTACTGGCTCACACTTGGACCATTCAAGGTCTTCCCCCCTTTAAAGGTTCAGTGTGTAAGAATTAGTGGCATCTAGTGGTGAGGGTTGTGAATTGCAACACTCTGTCCACTCTACTACTGCCCCCTAACCTGGGTAGGAGGGTAGGAGAGCTACGGTGGCTGACACAGCAAAAAAGGTGTCTCTTCTGAGACAGCAGAGAATGGCCAGTCAAGAAATGAGGCTTCTTTTGGTAGATTTATGCAAATCTAGGTTTGCATAAATAGGTTTGCATAAATCTACTGCAATTCAGTAGATATATAGAAATGATATCTACTGAATTATTCAGTAAAACAAGATATAAATGTGACTTTGCCTCAGACAGACAACATGGAAAATGTAAGCCAATAGTGTGAAACACTGTCACTGTTTCTGCACTACAGTGCATATTAAGCCACATATTAAATAAAGTTTATACATACATTGACAAAGGGAAACACATTAATTCTCTCTATGATTATGGACCCTCGCCAAAACTGCCCACCAACAATAATATCTGGCCCACTGCCAGATTATAAATAATTATAATTTATATCAAAATATAAATAAAGGTCAAGAAGTACTTAGTGACGAAACCATAGACTGTATATAAAAATGCGAAACACGCTCTGTAGCGCTGTTTGTTTTCAGCTACTGCAGAAACTTGACCTTGGGTAAATCCAATAACCTAAAATAAATGACTTGAAATGAACTGTGTATGTGTTGTATTTACAGATGCTGCTCACATAATTAGAATATCATCAAAAAGTTGATTTATTTCAGCAATTCCATAAAAAAAGTGAAACTTGTATAATGTATACATTCATTCCACATAGACTGATATATTTTAAGTGTTCATTCCTTTTTATTTTGATGATTATAACTGACAACTAATGAAAACCCCAAAATCAGTATCTCAGAAAATTAGAATATTGTGAAAAGGTTCACCTCTCCGGGAACCATCACCTTATCGTGGTGGAGAGGTTTGCGTGCCCTGCTCCTGGTAGGGTCCCAAGGCAAATTGGTTCCAGGTGATGGGCCAGCCTGAGAAGTCTGTGTTGTGCTGGGAGTAGGTCCTTCTTAGTGTTAGCAGACTTCATGTCGTAAGTTGCCGTGTCATCGCTGCTGTTTGCAAAGTAAACACAGCGAGAGGCTCTGGGTGGAAATGAACTCTTTGGCTCACCTGCCAATGGGACTGGTGGATGAAAAAATCACCAGGCCAAACATATTTTTTAATCCACCTTTTATGTGAGATGATTATGTTAAATACAAACTTAAAGAGGAAAAAGAGAAGAGAAAAATTTGAAGCAAAATTATATTATTACTGTTAAATGTATTGAAGACATAACAGTAAATTTATTTCTAAACTTACAAGTAGTGCTGTCGTGGTGAAGTAATTTCCCCCGTGGTAATTTGTTGGTGCTCAACAAATTATTGCCATTTTTGGTCAATGAAGTAATTTGGTGCCATATTGCATAGTAAGTGTGTCTGTGGATCTCACCTAGCTGCACAGCAAGCCACTAACAGCAGCCATATGGTCTGACCAAGGTAGATGCTGGGTGCTATACTACATTACACAACACTGCTGAGCAAAATCATTTCTGTTTGACTGTGTCTTTTTCCTACGTAGCTATTGTGGTGGAAATTATATTCCTCTTTTTCCTGGCATTTCTTTCTCTGGGAATCTGGAGGGAGAGCCAGCGTCTCTTTATCTGACTTTTACTGGAGCGGAACACATTTCCTTCTGTGCACCAGCAGTGGGCCTTTCAATTTTCGGTTTCTCATCTCTCTGTTGCTGCCTGGTCAGATTTTAGCAGCAGTTTCCCCCGTGGCATACTCTTGTTACTGGACTGGATCTGGGACTGGAGCATACTGGAGTAGGAGTAGCGGAATCCAGGACTGGATCAGCCGGAATGGATTCTGTGACTTGTGCACCTCGGTTAAAGAAGATATAATCACTTCATTTTTTTCTTGTGATTTATTTCATCAGTCATCAATAATCAGTTTAATCAGATCACTAATTAATCTATCCTAAATTTTAGTTCTGAGCTTTCCTTGGCCCTACTTTTTCTCTTCATGTAGCCTACCCATTGCATTTTTAAAACTTTTCTTTTCTTTCCTCTGGACAGGGCTGCATTTCTGCTCTCCTTTCTCTCCAAAAATGTCTTTGGTTGGTTCAATAGCTTTAGACTAAAGCTTCCATTTTGCAGGAAACCCATGTCAACCCACTTATCAAGTTGTCCCATTAATATTATCAATGACCCTGCGATGGACTGGCGACCTGTCCAGGGTGTACCCTGCCTTTCACCCAATGTCAGCTGGGATAGGCTCCAGCCCCCCCATCCGTCGCTATGGATGGATGGATGGATGGATGTTATCAATGTTATTTTTAATCATCAATTTCATAACTTCTGAAGGTAATCTGGGAGTGGATTCAGACTCAGTCCTCGCTTTACTCTGACACTTGCCATAGTCTGCTCTCTCTAGTCAGTCTGTTCTCAGGTCCAAAGCAATATTTAGGTCCACTGAGTTCGGTTAAGTTTGAGGCTACGTGCGGCAAATGTAACTTTGCAGCTGAAAACCCCAAAAACCCCTGGACACCACAAAGACAACCAGGACACGTCTGATCCAGTTACACTCACACGAACACACCTGTGCGTTTACAGGCAGCTAGAGGATCCTGCAAATCATTCAGGCCCTTCACTCTGTTCAGTCTCACTCTCTATACTATATTCTCTTTATCTTTTCACCCAATTATCTACTCATTTCTCACCGTGTATGTTCTTTTCCTTTTCTTTCTGGAATGGAGCGAAGATCAGTGCTCCGCTGAACACAGCTTCTCCCTACAGGGAAGATTTTCCAAAAATAAGCAGGCTTCTGTCTTGTCCAGAGACGTGCTGCCTAGGGTAACTTTGGGAGTCTGGCCCTGAGCAAAGGGATGCATAATCATTTACACAGTCTAGGTTTCTATATTTTGGGGAACAGAGATCCTCTCTTGAATGAACATTCAAGGAGAGGAGAGATACAACAAGAGAGGAAAACGCCAAAATAATCTCACAGACCTAAAACCTAGTAAATGTGGACAGACTAACATAAGGAGTACAGGAGAGGAAAGGTTAAGGATAAAATACACAATACATCTATATCTATAAGTCATAACGATATTATTATTATTATTATTATTATTATTATTATTATTATTATTATTATTATTATTAAAAGATCACACTTAAAAAGATTATATGTAAGAGGACAGCACACAACGGTGCAGAGCTGAATGGGCTTCCATTCAACAACTAACAACTAGGAAGGAGAAACGCAGAAACTTTCTGTATTTCGGGATGATAGAAACATGGAAATACGCATCCATTAGGTTGATGGAGGTTAGAATCTGGAGTTACAGTACATAACTAACATTTATTTCTTTAGAAAGAAGACAAGAGTGAAGGAGAGTGGGAAGGACAAATTAAGAGAGTTGAAAGAGTGGAGCGAAGAGGGTAAGAGAAGGGAAGGAAGAAAGAGAAGAAGACAAATTCTCTTTTCAAGAAACAGAAATGCCGTTTTAATGTCAACATGACGAGCAAATTTCTATTTATACTGTATATGCCGAGGTCAAGATGATACAGTGCTTCACTGCACCCTTTGTAACTCCTTGTTTTCCATTGGCAGCGTGGAAGGACAGCAGTGGTAGAACATCAACAGACCAAAAAGCATAAAGCCTTTCTTACTGGCCATGCTGGTGTGCTCTCTGTCACCACATTCTTCAAGAAGGTAAAGCCTTCCCAAGAAGAATATAATTTAACTGTGGAGGAGGGTGTCTTTGCATAGACTACTGTATTGCCCTCAGTTCTGTTGAGTGGTCCTACCTTGTATTCTGTTTCCTTGAATTTTTTGGATATTCCCTGTGTTTGGATTACTCTGCGTTTCTTGGATTGTCCCTTTGTTTGGACTCTCACCTTGTGTTCACGTAAGCTTGTTTGAAATAAATCTTTATTTGAACTGCAACCTCCTCGTCAGTGTCTGGAACTTGGGTCTGCTCCTCTGTTCCTCTGCCACTACTGCACTCGGCATCTTTGATATCCCATAAGAAATAAAAGACATGGACCTGCTTCACTCATGAACTCACACTGTTTTCTTTCCACATGTTACTCTAAATTACCAATTCTCCAAGGGTATGCAAACTTTTTAGCACAACTGTATGCGCCACTGAAATCCTTTTTTCTTTTTGAAGACGATGAACTGTGTGTGTAGATACACTGACTGAATTTTGGCTAGTCTTTGTCAGTGGAAACTTAACTGTATTCAGTGACACGATCAAGATACTTGAAGGCTAGGACCTATGCTGTGGAGTCAGCTGCAATTCTGAGAAACGTTGAGTCAAAACTGACTACAAGACGTGATCACAACTTCATTTCAGTTTTTCAGTCATCCCAATGATTCTTCACTAAAGCTAAAAGAAGGACATTTTCTCCTTTTAAAAAGGCACCCTCCAGAAGGCAACAGCCACACTGCAGGAAAAATGCCCAATGTGACCATCAATGAGAATGCATTGTTTGAGAGGTTACTGCCCTGCAAGAGTTCCTAAAGGGTAACCACTGAAATAAAACCGGAAAATATCCCCGGTTTTCATTTCAGAAATCTGGTCACTTTCCTTGTTTAGCAAAACTAAACCGTTGGAAGCCTCATTATCGAGGAGAGGCTTTTATTTTGAAAGGCGTGGCAGGAAGTGGCATGGGAGTGTATGGGAGTGTCACAGTGCCGAACGCCCTGAATGCGGCTTTCCGGCGAGACGGAGCTCTGCGGCAGGCGTGAGACAGACTGAACGGTGACGGGTCCGTTATTTAACCGCTGTTTTATCGGTGTATTCTGGGAGTTTGTGTGTGAGGAGACTGGAGTCATGGCTAACCGCTCTCTATGGTCGGTCTGTCTGCTGCTGGCGCTGCTGCTGCCGCGGGAAGGTAAGGCTTTGTCCTGCACACCTCAGCAAGCAGATCCACATGATCTGCCTTTTGTGCCGCACTTCGAGGCCGACTAACGGTCCGCCGGCGTGGAAGCAGACGTTGAAGAGACAGAGAGCAGATATCTACTTATATCCACTCAAAATAATAATCTGTGAAGTTATTAAAGATACATGTAGAAATTGTGTTTTTGAAGCTTGATTCAGTTATTGTCTCCATATGCTCTGGGTTCGGATGTTACTGAATACCTTACTGATATTAACCAGCTGTAATACAATTATTACATTATTGATTCTATATTGCTTGTTATGGTAATGTTAGGTGCAGTGATTTTACATATGGTAGTTATCAAAGGTATGTGGCACCACCCACTATCCTCTGTCTATTTTGACCACAGCTGCACACGCCTTGCTGAAATGGGGTATGGTCTCAGTAAGTTAGTCATTTAAAGTGAATCATTTAAAAGCAGGTAATTTCTTTTTGTCTTATTGTAGCTCTTGTCCTCATACTCTATGATCTTCACACTACCACCATCCAGACAACCAGGTGCAGAGACACACTCCTGGCATTTTAACTATGTTTTACCCAACCAGAGCCTGGCTAGTAAATGCAATACTGTGATGAAAATTATGCAAATGACATGTACATTATGTTAATTAATTTTGGCTTGCTGAGTCTGGAGTTTGTGTAACCGGCGGTTTCTAGTTTTGTGTGCATTGTGTTATGAAGTGGAGGCACAGACCAGGATATCTTTGGAGGTGATCTCCGTTTATTCTCTCTCTGATAACAGCTGACAACAGATGTAAATACAAAATCCTTCGGCCAATTATTATATTACAACTTCAACCCCTACACAAGTTAAATGACAAGGAATATATTAGTATATTACACAAGTTTAAGCTAGTTGGCAAAAACACACAACTTTCTGTGGTTACTAAGCAGCTTACCTCTTTCATGAAGTACAACAAAAGGGAAGAGGCAAGGGTCGGAGACCCCATTTATAGAGGGGTGTCCCCTAAAAGTTAACGTAGGGGTACAAAAAATAAATCACAAAGGTTCCTCATATTGACACAGGAGATCTTACTTGTCAGGTGTTCACTATTTACATAGAATATTGTGTAATTATAATGTTACATATTTGACTCTGTTACATTTGGGTTTAGACAGAAAAAATAAAAAAGGCTGATGTCATAGGGTAAGCAGTGTTGGAGAACTAGCAAGAGACAGCTAGATTTAGAAAGTATCCAAAATTGGTCAATTAATGCACTGGCAGAGTGCACACAGATAGGTAGGTAGACAGGGACAGGGATTGATATGGAGCTAAAAAGAAGAAGCTGGATTCAGTCAGGACCGGTCACATCTGGATGATGCCTGGAATTAAGCAGTGATGCCGAAAGTAAGTGTGGTGGTTGGTGTGGTGGATGGGCTTGTGGTAGGGTGGTATCAAGGTACAGTATCTTACAAAAGTGAGTACACCCCTTCCATTTTTGGAAATATTTGATAATATCTTTTCATGTAACAACACTGAAGAACAAGCTATACATCCATCACTACATTGTAGCAAAATATCATTTCTTCAACGTTGTGGGGGATTGAACCCGGGTTTCTCACACCAAAGGCTTGTGTCCATTGCACCACCAAGTTAATTGAATTAAAACGATTTGCAGATGTGATGTTTACTTCAGCTCCAGCTGGGATGACAGGGTAATAACTTGTTAGTCAACATTAGTAACTTAAGCCTCTGGCATTTTACCTGGTCTTTAGTTGTATATTTAGTTATATAATATTTCCTCACCGTTGGTTTAAGTAACTGCCTCTCCCGACTGAACACCATGGTTGAATTTCAGTGTGGCAACATAAAGAAGTGTCTTCAACTCCAATACTTCACCTGTCACCTGCTGTGCTCCACCCTGTCTGCGCACACACACACACACACAAACACACATACACACACACAGAGCATTGCTGTCTTTCTCTTAGCAGATACTGTTTAGTTCAAAATATTTGATTACTATTTCCTATTTCATGAGCTATTTTGGATAATGCAAAATCATTTAAAAATGAATCATTCAATTTTAAAACTTCAGTAAATACCATCAATAATCATGTTAATAATCATGATTTCAGTTAGGACCAAAAGAACCGTGATTATGATTTTTGCCATTATTGAGCAGCCCTAACTAGTAGTATGTTTGACTGGCAATGATGATGCAGTGAATAGTGATGATTCTATTTGACGGTAAGTGGTCTGCAATGTTTTCACGACATATTTTAGAATCTCCTCAGCTCGATTGGAACCTCAACGAAGGTGATAGGAAAAAAAGTAACAGGTACAATTTTTTCCCCGATTGAAAACCAAAAACGGCGAGTAGAATCGTGGCGAGTTGAGCTGGTACCATGTGGTGGAAAAGGGGCTGTAGACACAGCATTGCAGGCTGGACCATGTCATATATGCTACAGTGACTTCTCCCACCAGCAGTTCGTATATCATATGTAGGGCTGTGCGATAATGTCGATCTATATTGTTTAAGGATAGCAAAACGTCTATCGTTTAAAATTATGCTCTATTGTTTATTTCCTTTGCTTTAAGAGCATACGACGCATTGCACCCCGGTGAAGTTAGTTTTACGTTGGATATTCGACAGCCATGTGCAAACTATTCACTGCAGTGCATTGCATTCAGATTAAACAAAGGTGAAGGACAGTGTTTGGAAGTTTACTCATAACTGAGTCATAACAACAGTTTGCTAACCCACAACCTAGCCAACATTAAATAGTTACCTTACTTGCTGTGTAATTGTTCAAAAATCATAATTTATAATATGAAAAATATTTAATATATATATTATAAAAATAAATATATAAAAAATCTATATCGGGATATATATCATTATTAGGATATGAAATGACCTGTACCGCGATTTAACATTTTAGTCATATAGCGCAGACCTACCCCGGTGAAATGTCAGGAAGGTTTGGAGAAACAGATACTGCCCAAACCTAGTTTTAAAAATTCAGAAGTGACACGACAACTCGCGGCTTGAAGTAATGACGTCATTTTTGGCTCACAGAGCCTCACACAATAGATTTTTTAGTAACAATATAACAAATGTTCAATAAATATTCAATAAATGTTTGATTTTATTCACTTATTTTATTTTGATATTTTATTATAAAAAAGCTTTTACTTAATTTTACTCATGCATATTTGTTGACAAAGATTTTATGATAACTGTTGCGAATGTTGTACCTCACATTTGCTAAGTCATCCACTGTTTGGTTCTCAGAAAAAATAGACAGTGAGAATGATTTGTTGATAATCATATGGAAATCATACCAACAACATTACACCTTTTTACTACAGTGTCAATGTCTGGCAATGGTGCAGTGGATAAGACACAAGCCTTTGATTTAGGATTGGGTTTGATTCCAACTGCATCACATCCATCTATGTCCCTGAGCAAGACACTTGACCCCTAGTTGCTCCCGAGGTGTGTGACCTCTGACATACATTGTAAATCACTTTGGATAAAAGTGTCAAAAGCTAAATAAGTTAATGTATATCTGTAGAATATGTCACTAAAAAAAATAGGCTGTATTTATTTTTTCCTCAACACCTCCTGTATTCGTTTCAGATTTAAAGCCCTCTGATGTTTCTTTGTGTTAACAGGGCTTTTATTGTGTTTTTTTAATCAAAAGCAAAGTCTGTGTAGAAAGATATAGCTGGCAGTAGCTGTGCTGTCAGTGTGGATGCCACATGCCTGTGAGCTGCAGCAGTTCACCATGGTAGCTGTCACGCTCAGGTAGCGGGAAGTGGTGTGGCCCTGTCGTTTAAAATTCTTTCCTGTACTGCAGCTGCATGTTGAACATGGAAATTTTGTGACACACACACACACACACTAGTGTTTTTGTGTCTCTGCCTTTGTTTTCTGTCTGGTTAATGTTCTCTGCTCTGTAATACAGACAACAAACAGAGGATTAGTGCACTGTGGGCCCAGTTTGGCACCAGGGGCGGAATTTTCCAACACCAGCAGGGCCTGGAAAACTGATCACTACAATGGTCATACTCAGTCATAGAGATCAGTTTCAGCTTAAAGACACTCATACAGCCTGTACTGAATACATTTCAATGTGTCAGATTCAGCTTAACGTGTCTGCTTCCTCTGTCCCTGTCCTCTCCTCCTCTTTCTGTCCCGCTGCTCCTCCCTCTGTCCCTCTCTGGACTGTAGTCCTGTCTCAGGAGGACTTTGACCTGGCCGATGCTGTGGATGATGATGACAGTACACTGTGTAAGTACAATAGAACACCACCCACCTGTCACACCTGTCCTCCTGTGTGTGTAGCTTGTATCTTCTCCATGTCTTCTGTGTTTGTTGGAGTTTCCTCTCACAGTGCAAAAACGAAATGATGGCCCCTGTCAGACATGCACCAGTCAACTGTTAACTGTTGTGTAATTTGTTTTTCTCTTTTTGTTTCCCAACACAAATATCTGAATGTGTTTGTAAGCCTTGTCCACACTAGCTTACATTTCTGGTGGGGGGAATAATGAATCCTTATTTTGACCATTTGTCAGTCTAAAATGCTGGAATCAGCCTACAACTATAATATAATCATGTGTTAGTTTTTTTAAAATTCCCTGAGAAATACAGAGGACATTACCTCAGTGTCCTCAGTAGTATCGATGATGCTTGATAGATGGATGAATTGTTCCATCCATTTATTAGTGTCGCACATCGAGCTGACGCTGTGAACACGACGTGATTATGATGGCGCTGTTTGCAAAGGGGAGGAAGACTAAAAATAGAGAGGGAGAAAGAAAGTGCCCAAAGTCTGGGATTATTTCAAGCCAAAGAAAACAATAACTCTGTAATGTTAGGCCCCGTGTCCACCAAAGCGTTTTTTTCTGACACCAGCTTCTTTTTTCAATTCATTCCAATGGGAACGCCGCATTTTTCCAAGCTGCTAAAAACGCCAGGAGCCTGACGAGGCGCTGAGCGTCTTTTCCGCGCTTGGCGCTGAGCGTTTTTTCAGGTCGCCGAGAAAAATATTCAAAAAACACTGGACTCGTCACTGTCACTTTTTACCCAGCCGTCCAATTACGAAGAAGGAGGGGCGGGACAAACACCGCACCGAGTACATCCGATCTTGAACAAAACGATGTGCCTATTCGCCTCTGTGTTTCCTCACCCGCAAAATCTCATGAACACACGTATGGAAAAGTCTGTACTCTCATATTTCTCACATTTTTACATTCAGTAAATTAAGTAGGCTACTCTACTTGTAGCACATCGCCTCCACGGAAATTATGTATCATAGCAACCACAGCTTCTTGAAAAAAATACTGTGCCTAAACGCACCCTAGTGCTTGCAGCTAGGCGTTTTCAGAACAGCAGTGGCGTTTTCAGCTGGCAAAAAACGCTTTGGTGGACACGGGCCCTTAGGGCCACCAAAATGTAAAAAGAGGTAAAAAGTGACAGTGACAGCGCAGCGTTTTCCCCAAAGTTGAACATTTTTCAACTCTCGGCGACCTGAAAAAAAAGCTGAAAAGACGCTCAGCGCCTCACCACACTCCTGGCGTTTTTAGCAGCTTGGAAAAACAAAAGCAAAAGATCGATGAATCGTTGAGATAATTCATAGAAGCTTTGAATGCTAAAATCATCGTTAGCTGCAGCCTTAGACCATATCGATTTGGATATTTGAGGATTTTAAAATAAGATCTGCGTGAGCTTACTGTGACCTGAGATCAATGACAGTTTTCAAAGAAAAATGCTGCAAGACCAGGCAATAATTTGGTAGCAACTTTCTGCAGCTGGAGAAAAAGCAACTGTGGCCGCAGGACTCGGCACCTGCAGCCACCATGCTCCTGCGAGGTTTTAATGTCATGTGACATGGTGACGTTGTTCAGCACCAGCAAAAGTTGGACACAGCGCCACATGAAGTCAAACTCACCTACTGCGAACAGAGGAGTGGCAGAGCGCCCTCTAGTACATAAACTATGCAACAACAAAACTCATAACATGAGTGATGGATTCATTTTCCATCTCTCGTTTCTCGTCTCATCATTTGTCAGTTGTTATAAACATCAATACTGATTTATCTGCAATGAGCTCATATCAGCCGATTTATAAAGCTGATTCTGATTTATCGTCATGGTGATTTATCAATGGGCAACTAAAGAAAGCTCAGAAATGACCGTTTCTTGCCCGTGTCCACCAGAGCATTTTTTGAGGCGCAGCATTTATTTCCGATTGCTTTGGTTGCTATGATACATTTGTTGCAAGTAGTTGTACCTAACTTTACTGGATGTAAAAATGTCAACACAGAGTAGAGCACTTAGCCTACTCTGTATGAAGAGAAGTCTGAAGCAGGCAGAGAGAAAGGACGTACTCGCCATATGTGTTCACGTGATTTTGAGAGTGAGGAAACATCTCGGCGAGTACCACCGTTTAATCAAAGAGCTGAGGTTGGATGAAGCCGTGTTCCAGGATAGTAAGCGTTGCTATGGTGTAGTATTTGTCCCTCCCTCTTCTATTGTGATTGGACAGCTGAGGAAAAAGTGACATTGATGAGTGCAGCGCTTTTTTCCAAAGTTGAACATTTTTCATCTCTTGGCGACTGGAAAAGACGCTCAGTGCGGCACTCCCGTTGGAATGAATTTAAAAAAGACGCTGGAATCAGAAAAAAATGCTTTGATGGACCTTAAGGCGAGACACAGCAGGCAAAAATTTTTCATGCACTGGTCAATTTTAAGATTTTGGACTACTTTGTTTCGTTTACAGGTGTTCTTTCAGACTAGTTGGGGGGGTAGGCCGAAGTACATGTAGTTTATTTTACTACAGTTTGTCTCTGTGCATCTGTAGATTTCTCCTAAAAGTTAGCATGTCCTTCTGTCTGCTCCCGATCATCCCAGATACTGTTGTCTCTCATTCACAATGCAGGATCCATATTTGTCTGATCCAAATATGGTCATTTCCTTTGTACCAGCACCCAATCATAAAAGTGCAGAGTTGGATTTCATCTAAGTGTGAAATCTGATTGGCTAGTGTTGATTTCTAACAACGTGATTGGTTTAGATGTGTCATGTGACACTTCCTGGCTTAGCTTTGCACAGGTGGCTCTGTCTCTTGTGTGTGTAAGTGTGACTGCAGCCCACACCAGGTTCATCAGTTAACAGTATATAATTCATCTTTCAATTTCACAATAGTGACCCAGTCACCAAAGCCAGCAGCACCAGCAGGAGGAGCAGGAGGAGGTAAGAACCACACACAGCTGCTGATACGACCATTTAAGAGAGTGCAAAATGTCAGTGGATTGGCTAAGGAGTGCTACTTAACAAATGCAGGTATCAAAAAACAGTTTCTCTTTGGATCCAAGAACATTTAGTGCCTACAGAAAATCATCATAGCCTGTCAAAATCCTTACCTTTGGGGAAATTACACCCATTTTCCCAGCTGTATCCACACATTCTAACCAACATCAAAGGGAATAGCATTTAAATTTTCTGAATATATAATGACTTAATTGGTGACATACATGGTTGGGCCCCATAGAGTAGCCAGTATAAATTTGCTCAGGTGCAACCAGTCACTGTCCCGACGCCATCCTAATTGGTTTCCATCTGACATCAGTTGCAGTGGTTTTGATTATTCACATACTTAAATCCATTACTAGTAGTGCATAGAAACGCAAAGAACATATCATGGTTGGAAAGGTGCTTTCAGAAGGGCTCCCCCAAAAGTTGAAAGGCACAATTTAGGAGAAGGATACAAAAAGTTTTCAAAGGCTTTAACTATCCCTCTGAGTACAGACCAGGGGTCTCACTCAGTGGCGCATGTAAGGGAGCACATTGTCCGACCCTTCAAACGGCCATGGTTGCCTATCAATGGTCATTGAAACGCCCCTCATTAATATTAATACTTCCTGACTGCATGAAAAAAAGGGGCAAATTCTGACAGGAAAGCTACAAAATGAAATTTAACTCAGTGTGGCACTGACGTTCCTTTTGGTGAAGCTGATGTTGTTTGGTGAGTAAAAAAAATGCACTTTCATGCAACGCTTGTGCACCGGAGGAAAGGGGGCAACGGATCTACCACACCTTTATAACCGATCTGCAGGAAGGGGATTCCCTTTTGCATAGTGACGTCACTGGCTGGAGAGGGACACACAAGATGGGATGACCCAGCTACTAATTTGGATTCCTTCGTTTTAGAGATTGAACTAAATGCATCCTGCTTGTGTTTAAACATTTATTTAGGCTACACAAACAGCCCAGTCACTAAACAAGGCACCAATGATATGACTTGTTGTAAATGACAATAAAATGTTGTGTTATTGGTTATATTTCCATGTGTTTTTACAAGCACCGCATCTCATCTCAGCCACACATTGGCGCACAGCGTTTGGGTTGATAAGGCAACAGACATGTGATAACAATAGGCAATATAAAACTATGCTCTCATATTTGTTCGACTGACACAATGAAAACGGCATCAATTTAAATGTAATTTGTCCTCCTGTTCACCTTATTTGTGAGAATAAATTGCACTGCATGCAAGTATCAATATGATTCCGGATTAAACAGCACAGCATGTTTGAGGCGTTCTTTTGCAGAAACAGATCTCTCCGTTTGGGTTTAATATCCTAAATCTGGTTCCTTGTGTGTGCTGCAAATGATCTTAAATGATGGGTTTTTTGCGCACTTCAGGGAAAATCCATCAAATGTGTGTTTGTTTTTTCAGAAAGACCAGTGGTTGGCAATAGGTGGCCCGTGGGCCAGAACCGGCCGACCAGCAATAATATCTGGCCCATGGCCAGATTGCTTTGATAGCAAAAAAATAAACTGATAGCCGCTGGTGCTGAAATAGATCTCGGTCATGACAGCCAAAGTTACAAACACGATCATTTCCTCTTAAGTGATTGTGCCTCCAAAATAAAAGCATGAGAACTTTTTTGCAGCAATGCTTTATGACAAGTTTATTGAGAGCTTTTACTTTGATGAGTTCTGAACGACATTCGAAAGAGACTCTGGCCTGCTTGACACACCTCTGAAAAAGCTGTCATTAAACGTGTGATTGGATTCTCCGAATTTCCTCAGGGAAATGAAAATAAGCTTGATCAAACGCCTGGACGTACACACACACTGCACGAGAGTTCCGCACTGTACCGACTGAGCTAAACGTGCACACAAATATATAAGTTCTATATAAATATATATAGTTCTATATATATATGTTCTGGCCCGCCATGTAACTGCTTGAAAAAAAACCTGATGCCAGACTTATTTGCTGACCCCTGCTTTAAGCCTATAATACTCAGAGGTAATATTTCAGTTTATTTTACACAATAGTAGGCCTATTCCTTTCAAACCGTTTCATCCTTCTGCCATTTGAGTTGCTATTTCTCATTTCTCCTCTTTATGTGCGTACGCATGGTTCAGAGTTTACTGACAGGACGCACATTCTCCCGTCAAGTTTGTTTTTTATAGATCACAACCTTTGCTTGGGAAGTGGCGTACGCACGTTTCCAGCCCTGTTTTGTACGTGAGCACCGTTTATAAATGAGACCCCAGAACATTACTAAGAAGTGGACAGCACATGGCCCCTTCATTTGAGATGAAAACCCTTTTGCAGAATAATTTCTGGCGTAGTAAACTTGTAACTCACATCTGATAAGTTTCTGCCGTCGGCATCTTGCCAGATATTCCCATAGCGCGCTGAGACATGGCTGGTAGCAAATTGCCTGCTTGAAACACATTCCTGAAGACCTCTCTTCCTTTTTCTAAAATCAATGGCCATCAGTTCCATGTGGCTGGTTTTGTTTCTGGTTTGGAACCCACATGTCTTGTTTATTACAGCCTACTGATGTAACTACACTTAGCGTAGCCTGGTTTATTTGCTCTAAACCAGCTGATGGAAATGCACTCATTTACTTTTTTTTGCAACATTTCAAAAGTTTGCTTCAAATTCACATGACAGTTAGATGGAAACATGGCTCTTGTCTCTATACAGTACTCAGATATAGCAGATACAGCTAATGTTTTCAATGTTCTCTGCAGAGCTTGAGCTGGAGGATTTCTTTAAAGTCGATGGCATCCTCACCACTACCACCAAAGCTCCATCCAAGGTTGTGCCTAAAGTCCCCACAGGTACCAAGACGCCAGTCAAGCCCAAACCCAAGCCTGGTGAGAGAACGCACCCTCCTCTGTGTTTATAGCCAACTTTCCTCCTGAGGCCTGTTCCTCAGCTGCAGAGGGCACCTGTATTAGAAGCAGGCTTATATCAGCAGCATGCCTTTATTTCCCCGCTTTATATAAATACTATATAACTAGTTACAATATAGCAGTTAGTGCTGACTTTACACCTTTCAGTCATCTTTATGCTCAGCTGGTACATCAGGCTGATGATCTATAAGATATAAAGTCCAGGTCAACAGCTAGAGACAAATGTACACAAAACATTTCACAGTACAGTCACGCTGACCTTTCTTTTAGATTGGTCGAGAGACAAGCAGGCAGGTCAGTTAGATTTGGGTTTGGTTTGGTTTTTCCTCTTGTTATTGACTTCTCAGTTTACAGTAATGTTTTTTTAACCTCCTGCATTTGCCTTTATTTTGCAACAACATCCCTAACCTTTTGACCTCTACAGCTGGTGATTTTGACCTAGCTGATGCCTTGGACCCCAAAAATGACATTGATGGCCGGGATAAGAACCATGGGCAGGGAGGTGGGTTGACGTGTCTCCCAGAAGATTAGTATTGGTAGCCATTTCTTTAACACTTTAAAATCATGATTATTTATGAAGTCAATGACTTAACAAGGATTTCATGTGGAATTAAAGCCTATCTGTAAAATATTAACATTTCAGAATTGGATGTATTGACAAAAAGACACAGTTGTAGAGAGCAATATATACTGATCACCCTACCAATAACTCAATGACACCACAACAACTTAATATTCTAAAGTTCTACAAAAAGAATCTTTAAGAGATAATAAGTCAGGTCAAGTAAGATTTATCAGTGCAAGGACACGCAGTCTGTTAAAATGTATTTTGTTAAAATGTATTTTCTTCATCGCCATCATGTTAAAAGTAGTAGTAGTAGTAAAAACGTTTTAAACTGCGATTAATTGCATAGTTTTGTGCAAACTTGAATAATGAATTCTAAAGTAGTGTATTACACACTTTTAATTTAAATATACTGCTATATCCCCAACTTGCAATAACATTGCAAACACCTTTACACAGTAGCAATGAAATATTTCTTGTAAATCTCAACTTAAACATTAATATACTGAAATCAAATATTAAACCCAAACTATTTGCCACTGCCAGGGAATTACCTTTTAACTAGCTTGTTAAAACAAGTTACCATCAGAGTCCAGTTTTCTTGGGATTTTTTCTGAGCAGCACAAACAGTCTATGTTCAGTGTCCCTGTTACAGTGAGCTGAAGTGGTCGAGCACAAGGTGTACTGGGTCCCTTGAAACTGTCGCGCTCGCCTCCCACACATACTCGCCTGCTGCCAAATTGTGTTGAACTCTTTGTACATGACGCGCAGCACAAATCATGGAAGAGAAAGCGATCCTCGCTGTTTGTGATGTTCCAGAATCTATTACTGTTTACTAACTAGGACATCAACAGGAGGGAATTCACATGGTGGAGCATCCCCGCAAAACTAGATGCAGACCGATCAGGTAAAGTTATGTAGCCTAGAATTTTAATTTAAGTTAAATAGGCTACAGCTATGTAGCACATATCTGAGACGCTGTTGCCATTGTTACTATCCATAGAGCGCAGTCTCCTGTTCACCTGGGGAGCAAGCCAGTACTAACCAGCATGCAGTGTGTAGCTGTCCACTTCACTGTGGCGTTTGATCGCTTGTCTTGCTTTTGTTTATCTGCTTCTCCCACACGCTGCATCAAGTATTCTGCCGAAGCCTCCCTCCGCTTGTTTGGATGGGTGAATTGCAGGCTGATGATCAGCCACTGATCAATATCCCACCCTCTGTGACCCATGGTTTGACTTTGGCTATGTGTAGGCGGACTTTCAGACTTTCAACATAATAAAAACTGAATAACGCATTAATGTGCCAGCCCTTTTCACATCTGATTTTCATACTGCATTATTCAATGTTGATATAGATCCATGAAAAAAACACTAAAAGTTAAAAGTAAAACATTCAAAGTTTTAAGTAAAGTAGCCCAATTAATGTCTGTTATTTTTATTATCACAACACATCAGTGACGTGGAAATTTGATTAATTTTAAGATATGCTGCTATTGTCATTATTTTTATGTGCGTCATCAGGATGATCCAATAAAATATTGATTAGACATGTTTTTGATAGATGTTTTGGATAAATTGGTCCAAAATTAGTCACTAGATTAATCGATTTGAAAAACAATCGTTATGTACAGCCCTACCAGACTCTCACACACTCACACACACAGTGAAGTACAGGACTAATAGATCTATGTAACATTATTTAGGACACTATCAATCTAATATTATATATAACATTAATAAAATTAAATGAAAAAAAAAAATTCTTTTGGCAACTTCGGTCACTGCATACAGTAAATGTATGAGAATATAAAATCTATAGCTATAGCCTAACAGGAACCTTTTCCTCTGCTTCACATGTTATTTTTACATTCATTTTCTTTGAGTTTCACTGCTGAAGAAATAATCAAATATAGCTTTAGTCCATCCCCATATGATTTTAAACCTTTTCCGTATTTCATTCTCAGTTAATATTTTATGTATGTAATATGTAGTTATTAATTCAGTTATTCCTCATAGAAGTCCAGATGGATGACAGAGAGCCCAAGCCCCTCTCCTTTTGGTGGACCACCATGGGACCTTATTTCAGCAAAAATATGACCTTTAATCAACAGTGAGAGGAACATAATTAAGTTACCTAGCTATTCAATTTCAATTTTCAATTAAATTTTATTTATATAGCGCCAAATCACAACAACAGTTATCTCACAGCGCTTTTCATAAAGAGCAGGTCTAGACCATAATCTGAAGTTATTTAGACAGGATGTTCCTGATTTTTGCAATATTATGTAGGTGAAAAAAGGAGGTCCTTGAAATTTGCTTAATGTGAGAGTTAAACGACATGTCCTGGTCAAAGATAACTCCAAGATTTCTCACAGTGGTGCTGGAGGCCAGGGCGATGCCATCCAGGGAAACTATATCTTTAGATAATGCATCACGGAGGTGCTTAGGGCCTAGAACAATAACTTCAGTTTTATCTGAGTTTAACATTAGAAAATTGCAGGTCATCCAGGTTTTGACATCCTGAAGACACATTTGAAGCTTAGCTAACTGATGAGTTTCATCTGGCTTGATCGATAGATATAACTGAGTATCATCTGCATAACAATGAAAGTTTATGGAGTGTTTCCTGATAATATTGCCTAAAGGAAGCATATATAAAGTGAAGAGGATTGGTCCGAGCACAGATCCTTGTGGAACTCCATGACTAACCTTGGCATGCATGGAGGACTCATCGTTAACATGTACAAACTGAAATCGATCTGATAAATAGGACTTAAACCAGCTTAGAGCAGTTCCTTTAATGCCAATGAAATGTTCCATTCTCTGTAATAGGATCTGATGGTCAATGGTATCAAATGCAGCACTAAGATCTAGTAAAACCAATACAGAGACAAGTCCTTTGTCTGATGCAGTTAGGAGGTCATTAGTAATTTTCACCAGTGCTGTCTCTGTGCTATGGTGAGCTCTAAATCCTGACTGAAAATCCTCAAATAAACTATTGCTATGTAGAAAGTCACACAGCTGTTTGGCGACTGCTTTCTCCAGGACCTTAGAGATAAATGGAAGGTTAGATATAGGTCTATAGTTGGCTAAAACGTCTGGATCCAGGTTGGGCTTTTTCAGAAGAGGTTTAATTACAGCTACTTTAAAGTACTGTGGCACGTAGCCTGTTGATAAAGACAAATTAATCACATCCAGCAACCAAGGGCAAGTGCCAACCAAGGGCAAAACTTCTTTAAGCAGCCTAGTCGCTAGTAGCAAGCAAGTGGTCAACGTTAGCTATCAACCCCACGGCTAACAAATGAAGGCTCTGTACCTTTTATGCAGCTTTCTTTAGTTTAACGTTTATCATTCAGTAACTTCATCGTCAGTGTGGTGACATCTCCTCTTTCAGGTGGATTTTCTGACAGTGATCTGTTGGACGTTAGTAAAGATGATACCTACAAACCTGACAAAGGCAAAGGTAATGTCTACACTTTTTAATAGAAAGTCCATGTATACCTCTGGAGCTACAGAATATTTACACCAACACTGCATAGAACAGAATAACATCCCAGATGTTCATCAGTTTGAACTGTGTTTCAACAGGTGGACGTCCAAGTGGTGCCAGTGATCAGATTAACCAGTATGATGACAACAATGGTGAGTTTTCTCTGTCTCTCATTTTTATTCATAAATGAATGTTTGGCTGCCTGAACTTAATGTGTGTGTGTGTGTGTGTGTGTGTGTGTGTGTGTGCGTGCGCATGTGTGTGCGTGCGTGTTTCAAGAGACCACAGCAGAAGTGGGCACTATTGCAGGGATAGTTAGTGCGGTTGCAATGGCGCTGGTTGGTGCAGTCAGCAGCTACATCTCCTACCAGAAGAAGAAGCTGTGCTTCGGAATACAACGTAAGGTTTTCAAATTATATTCTGTAATGAGTTGTCGGCCACTCTGCACTTCCCCTCAGCTCTACAGATCTTCTTGCCTGCTTTCCGCTCAATGTGTTGGTATTATGAGCAATAACTTTACTGTTTTGGTTCAGTCTCACAGCCCTCAGCAGCAGCAGCAGCAGGCAGCTCTTACCTATACACTACATGCGCAGCACCGTCAGAAACTAGCTGGTGAACACAGTGGAGCATTTAGCAGCTAAAGTCTCAGGAACTGGTGGAGACCAAACTAAAGCTAATAGAGAGTGACTATTGGACTTAGATTCATCTGGTAGACATAAACATGATAATATGTCACTGTTGAGACTAAAGTGGCCAAAAGAATCAAAATGCTTTACATTTCATGCAGTGTTAAAGGATGTTTAATAAGTAAGGCCTATAGCAATCTCAATCAAAAGCAACTGTGTAAACAGGAAGTCATATAACTTAATACACTGAGGAACCAAGTGATAGATTGAACATTATCTTTACCAAATGTAGGTATGACTTTGTTTGATTTCTTCATACACACAGAGAAATATGTTTTCCAGAGTTAAGAAGTATTGTTATAGTTTCTGACCCATTTAGAGTAAAATACAGCCAACATATCTGACCCTTAAACTTGTCAAAAGCTGTATACCTCCAATTACGAAATGTTACACTGATAACATTTAATTAGAATGAGTGAAAAATGTCAGTTAGGTTAGCATTCTCTGACTTTTTCCACTCCTTATAAACGATACTGTATGAGTACTTCTTACTCTCCCTGCTAGTGATTAAGAACTTAGGAAGGACTTTGTTCACACTGTTAAGGGCTGGTATTTCGGAGAAAAGCGCTTCATTAAAAACGAGGCAGGCTGTGTTCTTTCTCCCTGAGACTTTATTTATTTATGAACAGCTGATGCAACCTGATCATCAGTTGTAGTCTTGGTATGAAAAGCATTGTTAGAGGCAGTAGATTCAGTAACAGTAGTAGCAGTACTAATGGCAGACTGTATTTGTTGATGCTCACTAAACGTGCTGTTGCTTTGTGGCAGAGAGCCTGAATACTGACATGGTGAAGGCTGAGAACCCTGAGGCCGTGGTGGCTACAGAACCACAAGGTAAACACACAAGCCCAAATATAAAAGAATATGTTTTTCTGGAAAGTACAACACAGCTGTCCTTTTAACTGTGTCATGACTGTCACTCCAGCGGCTGGAGAGACAGAAGGAGAAATGCAGTAAAAGAAAAGCCCATCAAAAGGCAGGTGTTTAAGTGTGTCTGAAATGCACACCAGAGGAATGCTGTTAACAGAACAGTTATTCAGCCCAACATACAGACACCAGTTCAGATATATTCCAAAAGTTTATCTGAGAAATGAGGCTTCAGTAGTTAGACAGACAAATCAAGTCACACTCTTTTTAGTATAAAGCTATAATAACTGTCCCTGCCATGGAGGGATTGAAGCCAACAAGCTTCGCAGTGAAACACGGATCACGCCGATTTGGCCATATGGGGGTGCTCAACATCTGATTTTACATAGAACTACTAGTTTTCTCCCCTCCCATTAAGTTAATATACAGCATATTGCAATATAAATATCAGCATATAATGCCGTAAATGAACATTTGTAAAAAAGCTTTTAATAAATCTAAAGTGCATGAATAAATCCAAAATTGTAACTCTAACCCTTAAAGAAGGGGGGTCAGTGCTCATGTGTAGGCGTAGCGTGTGTGCAGTGGCAGAAGAGGAACACTTGCTGAAGAGACGGAGGTGCCGAGTTGTTCGCACCTTGGATCATTTATCACTGTCGATGAAGCACACAAAGAATATTATATTTTTTTTAAACAGTTATTTGAAATAGACCTACAAGGAACCGTGATGTGCATGCAGCTGTCAGCCGCATGGCAGGCGCGAGAGATAGAGAGAGAAAAGGACCAACAACAAGCCTCAGTTAACTGGAAATGTACAGTGACTAATGAATAGAGACTGCAGCTCTGCAGCTTCCCCAGATTAAAGCCCACCCCACCCCACGCAATCACCGTGTACAAACGCACATGATTCCCCTATCAGTGGACTATAGGTAAGACTTAACCATTCTGATTTGATTATGTAAATCCTTTCTCAGGGACAGTAATGTGTGTTACAACGCATAACCTGAAATTATTTGGTGTGGTTTATTTTTTGATAATTCATCAACACCGCAAAACATTTCAGCACCAGAAAGAAACATCTGTGAGTAAAAAAGAGTAATGCAAAAGTAGTGTAAAGCATTCACAAATCTGAAACTGTGTCTGATTGAAACTTTAGCCTGTCTGGAGTAATCTAGTCCACATTTGAAATCTCTAGGTGTAGTGGGTTTAGATCTGGACCTGGTCTAATGTTTTCTACATGTCAAAATATCAGTGAAATCTTCCTTTAAAGCATTTTCACAAATTGAATAAAGGTTTCACAAATCTGAAACTGTGTCTGATTGAAACCTTAGCCTCTGTGGGACAATCTACTCCAGATTTGAGATCTCTAGGTATAGTGGTTTTAGATCTGGACCTGGTCTAATGTGGTCTACATATCAAAAAAGCAGTGAAATTGCCTTTTAGAGCATTTTCACAAATTGAATAAAACTTTCACAAATCTGAAACTATGTTTGATTGAAACCTTAGCATGTCTGGAGTAATCTAGTCCAGATTTGAGATCTCTAGCCATTGTGGTTTTGGATCTGGACCTGGTCTAATGTGGTCTACATGCAAAAAACCCCCCAGTGAAATCACCCTTTTGTCATTTTCACAAATAAAATAAAGTTTTTTCAAATCTAAAAAGTGTTTCAGACAGTGTTAAGGTTTTGCCTAAAATGCATAACACCTTCCACAGCAGCAAGAGGTGCAAAAAACGGAGATTCGGTAGCTCAGTAACGTAAGTTAACTTTCACTTAACTTTCCCCTTAACTGCCGAATCGGAAGCTGCGAATCGGAAGCTAACTTCAGCGTCGTCTAGTAATCTATAATGTAGGCAACACTCTGGCAGCCTGCCAGCTCCCATCAGTGAAACACAGACACCATCACGGCCCTTGATTTCAGTTAGACTTAAAGGACAACTGGATACCAGGTTCAAAGATAGTTTGCGGTGTCATGTTGATTTTGTTGCTTTTATTGTTATCTAAACATCTGCTGCCCTTTGTCTGCTTCTTTACCTGCAACTTCATTGGTTTTAGAAGGACTTCAGTGACACTGAGACATCTACAGAAATGCTGATTAATGTCCATTGTCTATAAGTTACTTATCATATACTAGCTGCAGATGCAGTCTAATGTCTGGTGTAATTTGTAAGAGCTGATAGAGAGTGTCTCTTCATAAAGCAAAGCTGTTTGCTTTTTTTCTATTTGCAGTCCAGCAGACTCTCCTGGAGCCACCCAATGCTGAACCTCCCACTGAAGAGAATGCTGTGTAACAAACACACAAAGGTCCCCCACCTACATGCATTCTTTCCCAAACACCCCCACCTAACCCCCCCCCTGCACACACACACACACAAACACGTACACACTCACACACACACAGCAATGCTATAGGATATACTATCTATTGTGTAGCATGTCCATTTTGACCCTGGAGCTCTCTGCTGCAGAAGTTGGGATTTGTACCCCTTCTACACCGAATGTGAACAAAGATTTTTGTTTTTATTGTCTGCTGTAAACATGGCCAACCGTGTATCCAACCTTGCCAAATGTATGTATATATAGTTATTTATTGTTTACTGTTTAAACACCACTAACAATGTTGATTTCCAGTTATCCAGCCTTCTGTGATTTCTCTGCTGTGAGCTTGGGCTTCAGTTGGAGCAGTTTGCAGAGCTCCAGAAACACAGTGAAGCTGGATAACTGGGGAAAAACACCAGAAATGAGATGTTGGAGAAAAAAAACTCCTTTGGGCATCAATGGGTCGGTGTCAAGCTGCTTTGCGTTCACAGGGAGTCAGTCACTGTTCAGTGAAGTGGACTGACTGAACTTGCAGCATAATTCCACTGGAGAGCCTATTAATGGCAAAGATGCTCTTGCTGTACTGCCTAAAGAGCATTTGGGGAAATTTTTAGGCAGCTGAACTCCAAATGAAAGCAGGGAGCGCTGCGAGACATGGACAGTGTTTTTTTTTTTCCCCTCTTTTCGGTGAATGAAAGTTGTTAGTTGCAATCAGCATATCAAATTTGTTGACTGTAAGTTGATTACAGTAGTTCTCAGTTTCCCCTTTTGACCCATAAATGATCATTTGTCACAAGTCATAGATAAACTGGAACAACACTTTACAGAATCCATGATTTGGAGTTCTGTCGTTGCTCTTCAGATGTGAAGCCTTGTAGCAGCTAATTATGAAAGGATATGTGATACAATATGGAAATGGTCAGATGTACTGTACTAACTGAAGTTACATCATGTAATAATGATGTTGACTAACTATGAATTTCTCTTATATCTACAAAATGTGATTAAATTTCAGTTTACTATAATATCATTATGGTGTCATAATAAGTTCTAATTAGAATAATGCTCTTTGTGATTTCATAATCAGGTTTAATTACATAATGATCAACTTGGAGCATGTATTGACTTTTAGTAGGCTCCACTGTTAGCTAATGAAGTCACTTGTTAGGCGTGGTATTTTCATAGAACTGGAGTTACTCTAGGTAAGTGCTGTTTACGTCATGTGACAGTTACATCATTAGTTGCTACATCCTGCTCCACCTCCACCCTTGTCATGTTGTCTATCTTAATGTACAAAGTTGCCTTGTTCAGATTTGGATCTTTTTGCAGAGGGGAAAAATAAGGCACCTAAACATTTGTGTACTTTCAACCTGTGACTTTTTATAATGTAAATAGCCTAATATTTCAAAAAAAGAGGAAAAAAAGTAGATTCAGTTTTTTCACTAGCCTTTAATGACAATGCCTAATGAAGGAAACCTGGTGGTTATGGTGAGATGATTGTAATGAGAGCGGCTGTCAGTGAAGCTCTTTGTAAAGGACTGAAAAATGTTAGACGACAAACAAATGAAGTTCAAAGGAAAAGACAGAGCAACATTCAGCCCTGTAATGCTAAGAGTTCTGGAACTTCAACGTAGCGACACAATATGGTACTTCACACAAAAACTGCTAGCTTAATCAGTTCCACTGCAGTTAGAGCTTAAAAATGCACAGCGTGTACTTCTCTTTCCTTTCTCTTTCTCCTGTAATTTCACAGGGGATTATTCAGTGGTGAGCCATTTGAAAGTTGTTCTGGAAAAAGCAGACTCGTGGACTGTTGATCAGTGGAATAGCATGAAAACGTAACTTGCACGCACGAGATACTAACAATTCAATGATAATATTATTGAATTTAAAAACGTACACTCAAACATTTAAAATTCGTCAGTTTATTTTTGAAATATTTCTGATTGGGAATCTGTGAAATCATACAAAGTTTCCCCAGTTCATTACAGTTACTTTCTCAGTGTCAAGCTAACTAGTTAGTATGAGGTATAAAACAAACCTGATCTGATCTGATGGTATAGTTTCCTATTGGCTGCATCACTGCATAAAATGGGAAACAGATTGTTTCAGGGAAGGTTACGCAGCCAACCCCCCCCAGAAGTCCTATTTTTGAAGTGTACACAGGCCTGAAAGTTGTTCCTGTGATGTTCTGAGCTCTTTAGCTCGGCCTTAAGTAGGCTTTAAAATGGGCACCAATAGAAGAAGATTTAAAAGAGAAGATGTAAGGTGTTTGTAAAAGATGTGTGAAGTCAGGGAGGAGTTTGAATCGGTTGCCACTGCCACAAAGACTGGTTAAGAAAACTAGTAGCACTCAGTTGTAGCTGTAGATGAAGTTAGCAGCAGTAGTTAGCTTTAGGATCTTGAATAGTGTCATAACGAGTGTTTGTGGACAGATGTGATGGTTGTACATATTACTGTGAGCAGTTCTGTGTTTCTACTGTTATCAGAGAGCATAACTATGCTCCATATTAACCTATACTCTTTAGTGTATGTGTGTGTTTAGACTCTTCGCTTACCCTTTTTAAAGTTTGTACCGGACTTGACTTTTCCTAATAACTTAGCTTAAATTTTTGTAGGTAGTTGTGCTTCATGGTGAGTGAGCTTGTTGTGTACTGCCAGTGGTTTGTTGTTTTCCTAAAGACTTCTGACTCATGTTTCTGAACGAACAAGCTTGTGTTTTGACGACCTGGGAAATCAGTCACTGCTGTCTGTCTGTTTATAGCACTGCTCACAATCCCCAGAGAGCCTTATTGAACCCTATGTAGTGGACTTAAATTATTCCACCATGTCACATAAAACAGTGAACATTGCCACAGTCACATCATGTGATGGAAGGTAGCAATGGGAAAGATTTGCAACTTGAGAATGTTCACTTTATCAGACACTTTATGATTACAGTTGGGTGTGTGAGGCTTAATAAATCCTGTGCATGTAGCACTCAATCCGTTGGATTTGTCTGTTCACCTTGAATGACAGACTTTGGCTGACGTGAGGCAAGTGCTTCCTAGAGAGGAGGAGAGCATGGGTTGTATGGTTGGTGGCCTATAAAATGAGCGTTATGTGTCCAACAGCACAGTCCTTCTCTAAAAACAGTCCAGCTGCTAGTCTATTGAGTCTTAATACAACACTGTGCTCAGAGGCTGGTTGTGCAAAGCTCTTGTCTATGCCAAATAAATGAGACAGAGTGCCCATCAGTCAAGTCAGAGCTGGACACAGCAGTCTTAAACAGGACACATTCTAACTATAAAGCTGTTTAACTCCATTGAAGTCGGCAGAAAACATACTGACAGATCTTTGTGCAACCAGGCCTTGAGAGATGTTGATAGAGAAACTTCCTCATGTGACTGGTGACCCAGTGTGCCACAGAAGAGAACATGGAGAGAAAGTGAAGTCAAAGGAATGTAATGTTTTTCAGTGGGCTTTTACATTTTCTTAAAGCAGTCCAACATTGTTTTGAGCTGCTTTTTTAAACTTGGGTGGTGTTCAGGGACTATGAGTGGCTGGAGTAACAGACTGTTGCATTTTGATCTGCTCACCTTGGAAGAGTCATGCATGGATAACCTCTCTGTTTTATCAGCTGTAATTCAAATGGTGCTTCTCTCTTTGCCTTATACCCTGCACAGTCCCACAGGGACGCGCCACAGTACTCATCTAACACCCCATAGCTGCACCTGAGCAAGAGCAACGCCACAGCTTCCAGCTCCTTTGGGTGGTTACCTTGGAGTAATTGGAGGGGGGCATGGCTACAGCACCCAGAGGACTGGAAGGTGTGGTTGTTTCATCATGTTCAGGCTCCTGAAAGCTTAATTCACACAAAGCAAACACAAATCAACAAACCTTTCTGTATGTAATGTATTACTGAATGTACTGAACATTAGCAAAAACCGTTGGCTTGTAGCAAAAAGACAAATTCACCAAAGATGTAGAATTGATTGAGACTGACTGCCTGTGTGTGCTGGGAATCAAATTATCTGGTTTTGAAATAATCATGAAGGAACAGGAAGTCCCTGTGTCAAGTGCAACATTTGAATCCGTGTGATGGTTAGATGAGGACTAGATGGATTAGAGTAAAATAGTGAGAATGTTTTTATGTCTATGAAAAGACAGAACTGATGCACCTAATATCCAATAATGCTGAATTGCCTTTACAATGCTGACTATGATACACAGTGTGTTGTTATCGCCACTGTGGTGCTTTAACCTTCAGTGCGGACAGTTATCCTGGAACACGTGCCATACTGCACTTTGGAGCTGGTGACCTGACTGTACAGAAAATACAGTGGGACGCACTCTATATGCAGCCCTGCTCCAAACACCGCCTTTGTGATGCTTGTTTAAATTGTGTGTTGGTAGTTTATGTTGTTCTATAACAGACTGTATAGCTGTGTGTGTGTGTGTGTGAGAGACACTGTGTCCACCCATTGTAAATAGCTGGAGATTGATGGGGTGTTGTCATAGGGCTTGAGATATAGTCTGTTGTGGTGATGGGTCATTCTGCGTTGTGGACTGTTGGAAGGTGAATACTAGAGCAAACAAGGCCAAAGATGCAGCAGTGAGTCAGGGATCATATAGATATGGGGAGGGGGGAGATTTACAAAGTGGACTGAAATAATCAAGGCTGTCATAACGAACAGCTCTCTGGCTGATGCAGTCCAAAATCAGACTTTTAAAATCAAATGAATGAATTAAAATTGTTTCCTTATTGTTGTCTGCTACATAACAGAAGATAGTTCAAAACTCAATTTCACCTTACAACCTGTTAAATACATAAATCTACCTTCTATAAATTAGCTCTGTCGAGTGTGTCCCTGCTCTCCAAACACTGTATGGTAACTGCACCGCTGTGTCTGAGGTCTTGTAGCGCAGTCACCCTGCCCTCTATGTACATGCTGCCACTCTGCCTGTCCTCTCCCTTCAGCACACTCTAGTGCCTGTCGCCAAGTCCTGCAAAGCCAGCCAAAATCCTGCAACCTCACATTTTGATTCAAAACAGATTCCATGATTTGGAGGGGCCAAACAAGGGCCCAGCTAAGCTATTTATTGTTTGATATTTGAGAGCTGGCTTTGCACCACACACACACACACACACGCTCACACTTTGATGCATGCTTCTCTCTTTACTTACACGTGTTAAACACTGTGTCTTTCTGACCACTCTGTTGGACAGTCTTCATTGCTATGTGTAATAGTGAACTCTGCTTTCTCTCTTATTCCACTATGATAACTCTATGGCAATATGTTACAGGTACTTGTTACTAATATGAACCAATAAAAGAAACCATGTCAAAAGACAAGAGACCAGACATTTGAATTTTATTTCTTTTTAAAAAGGTAATTGACAGACACATTAATTACATTATCAAAAGACACGATTCACATGATCCTATGCCACAGGTAGACAGTGTGATTTATAGCTTACATTACATTAGAAAAATGGGATGTTAAAACACGGTACAATACAAAAAATAAGACAGGTGTGAGAGGGTTAAACTGATGATCGTCCTGCTCTTGTGTGGTTTAACTAATCCAGGCATGATGTTAGCCAGCTGAAGTTATCCTGTTCATTCCCATCCTGTTAATTTGGTTCTTGGAACACAGGATTGATCTGTTTATCTCAGCTTTTAGTTACTGGTAATAACCGCACTCTGAAATTAAGGCAACATGTGGGCAGTTGGAACCATATTATTGGCTGTGTGCCGGTCATGTGATTGTTCATGATCGGCTGGCACAGCACTACTGTAACAGCACATTTTTCACTGCAGTTGTATAACAGTAAGGAACTGAAGGAGCTCCTTGAACATATTGTAGGTATGCAGTGAAACCTGCCAAAAACCTCTCATAAAACACCTTCGACATGAGAGGACCCAACACAGAATGACAGCGGACCTATTGTGGTCATCACTCATTTCCACTCTTGTAAAGAAAGGAAACTTAAGAAGTCAAAACTTCCGTCAGTAAATGGTTGTACTTTTATACGTCACATTCAGCCAGAGGCTGAGGTGCCAGCTACTCAGCAGGAACACAACGATGGAACAGTTATCTCTTTGGGGTCAGTGGATTAGCCAGGGACACCGTCCCTGCCGATCTCTGGTTCTGACTACCTGCCTTTTTGTACTTGACTTTTGCCATTAAATCATTGTAGCTCAGCGGCTCTGCCTCGAGGTCCTAGTGCTTGTGTTCCTGGTTCCCTGCAAGCACTATTGTGACATAAACATAAGTCATTCTTTTGTATCACACTCAATTTGGATCGGCACTTTAAAAAAAAAAAGTATAATGTTTTTTACTCTTTATTGAAATCTGAATTGTATTCAAAACAAATATCTTCAAAACAGGTGTGTTTTGGCCATAATGACAGGAGTCACTTGTATCTGACAAGGATTTCTTCTGATTGTAGTTCAGCTGCATATTTGAAGCTTTGGGCTGGACTTGCTGAAATTCACGGCTACTCTAATGTTTAAACTGATGTTTAAACATGGCCTTAAATGTACCTAAACATGCTTCTTTCAGCCAGTGAATCCAAAGTTTATAGTATAGTTACAGTTTTATAGTATATAGTATATAGAACTCGACATGCACAGACCTTTACTTCAATTGTGACAAACACTGATTAGGAATTCAAGTGATTTTATACAGTAAAGGACAAAGTGGTTGATAATGAGAGAAGAACAGAAAAGCACACTTTGGGGATGTGGGACCAGGGTCATGGTTGGCATATAGACAACATAAAAGAAAAACTAAATGAACAATACTTTCTATAAAAAAAGGAAAACAAGTACAGTAAAGCAGTGTCCAGGTAATGAAGAGGAGAAACGCAGCCGTTCCAGTGCATGGAGCCAGGATCACTCACTGACAGTGTAAGAAAGAGAAAGTGTGAGGGAGCATGCAGTGACTTTAGTTCAACACTCCAGCTAACTGCAGTCATTTGGAATATGTTACTGGCCACCTCCTGCATTCATATGACTAACAGAGCCCTGAGACAAAGAGTAGAAGTTCTTCATACAAAAATAAACACTTTACTGAACTGAGAATCAAGTCTGACGGGGATCAGAAGATTCCCATAGAACAGGGTGAGCATTTCTGAATTTTTAAATAATATAAATAAGCGCAGGAAGGTTCAGTTAGCTCAGTGGTTCTCAAACTGGAGTGTTGCCCCCCCCACTACTATGGGGACTTGGACAACAGAACAAAAATATGGAGTGCAATTAATTTGAATAAACATGATGATTTCTGTGGTGAAACAAAACAAGAGTTGGCTGAGGCTCTAGTGCTGACCTGAATCATTCCATTTATTGAATTCATCATCTTTTTTATTTGTTGCTCCACTATTGTTAATGATTGAAGAATTCAGTCTGTTTATGTGTGTGTGTGGGGGGGGGCAGAAAAAGTTAGAGAACCACTGAATTAGGTAACAAGCTAGTTTTTAATACTCTCTTTAAATACTTTGTTTCACTTCACAGACACCTGGAGCAGATTGGTTCACTTTGTGTTTAGGAATGTATCTGTAAAGCCTCCCTCACACTGTAAACACTCATCTTCAGTCCACGTAACTAAGCTAAAACATGGATTGAACTGTGTGTGTGTTGTGTGTGTGTGTGTGTGTGTGTGTGTGTGTGTGTGTCAGTCAGACAGCAGTGTGCAGTGGAGTTCCTGTTTTGTGTGAGGGGGAGTGTTCAGAGGAGGACGACAGGGAGTGAGAGGAGGCCTCTCTCTGCAGCTCCTCCACCCTCCTCTGGAGCTCCTCTCTGAGGATCAGCAGCTCCTTCAGGGTCTGGTGCACCGGCACCTGAAACACATCACACAGTCCCGGCGTCAGTAACTAAAGTTCCGAGCTGAAACAACGACAGGTGGCGGAATGTTTCCAGCATTTGAAATGGAACGTGTTCACATGACAGTAAACTGAATAGATGTGGCTTTACGACTGGTGGTCAGATGACGTTGCCTTGGAAACTGGGATGGACTTTTTGACTATTTTCTGACATTTTATGAATGAAATGATTGATCACTAAAATAAACGGCAGATTAATGAATACTTAAAAGAACCGTTATTTGCAGTTGTCATTAAAATAATATTAATAAAATTGTATTTTTTTTGAGAAAAGGGTTGTGATATCATAAACTTTATGCATATCATGATTAATCTCATGATATGCATAAAGTTTAGATTCAGTCACCAGTCAAAGAAGGCATGATATAAATAAATAAAACTGTAATATTACAAGTGACAATTCTATAAGAAAGAGTCAATATTGTGAGTGAAACTTTAATTTCACAAGAAATATCCTGATCTGAGTAAATGTTTGATCTGTTTTTCCTTCTGATACAAAAATGTGAGTAAAGCTGTAACAATAAGGGCATAATGAAAGTATCATGTTATGATGATGTAATGGCCGTGGCCACAATACTTGTAGCTAACACTGGTCAGCTTTCTGATGAGCTCTCAGGAAAACAGTGCCTTGAGTTATGACAAAATGTCTGTGGAAAAGAACTAACACTACTGTCACTGAATTAGGGCTGACCCCGAATACTCAAAGATTTGATGCTTTGATGGGCGGAGCCTGATTCAACTGGCAATCTCGTCGAAGCTTCGCAGTGAAACAAGGATCGTTCCGTTTTGGCCACATGGGGGAGCTCAACGTCTGATTTTACATAGAACTTCCAGTTTTCTCTCAATAAGTTAATATACAAGCTGTTGCAACACACATTTCAACGTTTAATGCTGTAAAAAGAAAAAAGCTTTTAATAAATGTTTTTAAAGTGCGTAAATAAATCCAAATTGTAAATAACCCTGAACCCTGTAAATCCTTGGTCGGGGACAGACCTACACTGAATATTTCAGCGTGTTTCTTTCTGTTGTTGCCATTTTAATGTTTCACTAATTAAACAGACTTCCTGTTGCCGGCAGGAAGTCAGCTGGCTGGCTTGTTCATCACTTCCCTTTTTTGTCAGTTAGCTGGTGCTGCTTTAAATAGAAAGGCTGGTTCTTCCTCTTCAGACTTACTCTACCAAACCTCAATATCACAGCTTCACAGATGAAAACCCATCCTCCATCACCAACCACAGAGACATGGTACCTGTGGTCTCATGCGCGGGTTCCAGCGGGCGTAGTAGCTGCTCCACAGCTCCAGATGTCTGGAGGAAACCAGTGGATACAGAACATGGTGCTCATAGTCCACATAGAAGGGATTGGTGAAGTCCTCAGGCTGGCTGGGAAGGGACAAAACTGAACAGTCAGAGAGTCACTCCAGTCATTCATTTTACTCACTATAACATCAATGTGAGTCAAGTATCTTACCTGTTGATGTAGGACCACAGGGACACAGTTTTGGTCTGCACGTCCTACACAGGACAGGAGAAGAGATTCATCTGACACGGCTCTTATTGACTCACTACCCTTGTTAACAGAACGGTACGTACCTCGGCTGCCCTCTCCTGTTCACTGTTGTAGAGGAATGTACCAAACAGACAGCTGTAGAGGTGGTCCAGCACTGTGATCAGGAACAGCTCATTGAACTCAAAGGCTGCTGGGAACTGTAGTCAGAAGAACAGACGTGATTATGAGTGGAGAGTGGCAGCAATTGAGCCCATGAACACATGGAAAGGCTCAACCTGATTGCTGAGCATATACATGTATACTTTTAGTGTGTAGCTTCATGAAAATGAGTAATGACTCCTATGCTCAGGCCTGGACATGTCCTGGTTCTGACATGTCCTGGTTCAGCAGAGTGGAGACTGACCTGGCGAGTCATCTGCCAAACACAGTCAATGAACTGGACGAAGAGAGGTGAGCGCTCTGAGTTAGCATGGTTTTCATCACCGTGACCCACACGCTGCAACACAGACAACAATGCAGACGTGAGGCAGCACAGACATCAGGCTTCTCTACGTGTGTAACAAGTATTCAGCATGAAGACAACCAGAAGCACATTTGATTGGCTGTACATCTCATCCATGTATGTATGTAAAACAACTTCTTAAAGCCTTTCTTCTCTGTGGTCAAATTATTTGAATTTGAAACGTGTAGCATCACGTGTTTCTCCTGTTTTTGGTTGGTTTCAAGAATCAATTAGAAATCCTGTTGGAAATCATGTCATACCATTATTTTATACACCTGGTGCTCAGAAGTGTAGAAGCTGTCAAATATTTCAGATTTGAGTAATGAAATACACTTGAAGGTGATCAGCAGGAAGTTTTAGATTTGATTAGATCTACTTTTACATGCAGCAGTCTGAGGGAGACCCTGCTCCTTTCATATATACAGTATTTCCACTGTTCCAGTGGGCACAAACTCATTTCTATATTCTGGGCATTTGTCTCTTAGGCACTGGGGAACTAGCAATAATGTTTTATTTTATTATTTTTTCTTTCTGATTCAGCTGTTTTTAGTTTTAATCTCGTCATACTGTGCACTGTGGCTTTTAGGTTGTGCTGACTGATGGTTGTTACATGTTGTTCTTAATGTAGCTACACAGTGAGTGTACGTCTTGCAGTAAGGTTCACAGTTGCGTCTCAAAAAACTAGAAAGAAAATGCTTATTTTTTTAAGGTGCATTGTACACTTTTGAAAATGATTTAGTGTGTCTGGTTTGGGAGAACACAACTTCCTGTAACTAGTAGGATGCACATAATGATTCATAGTTTCACAAGAATGTAATCAGGATTTGAAACTCGATGGCAAAGTTTACTTAACTTCTAGACTTACAGAAGCAGCTCAAAAACCTGTTTGTTTCTGTCTAATTTTTTGAGATGCATCTGTATGTTAAAGCAAAAGATTTATTTTTGATCATTAAGGAACATGTATCAAGAATAACAGTGTTCCTTACAGCAGCAAACTTGTGTCCAAAACTAATCCACTCCTTCTCCACCAGAACCTGCAGACACAAACATACAGTTTATTATTATGTTGTGCACATCAAGACTACACCATGTAGTTGATGTTGTGATGCCGGGTGTGACCTGGAATCCTCTGAGAGTGCGGTAGTGACTGTCCAGCATCAGCATGGCCAGAGAGGTGAGCTGAGCCGTTCGGTCCCAGCCGTCACTGCAGTGAACCACCACAGACGTCTTCCCAGACTCCAGCTTATCAGCTATCTTTGCTGCTCCTGCTAATAACAGCTACACACAGTCCACACAACTTATAATGAATAAAACCACCCTGGGAAGATTCTATAGCTGATCAGCAGTTCTTCTTTGTGTGTTGTAGTGTGTGTGATTTACCCGAATGTACTCAAGCCAGTGCGTCTGGTCAATAGCAGAGTGCCAGTGGGCTTCATCTATGGTGGGATAAACCACATCCTTCATCTTCCTCAGAGACTCCCTCATCACATGGATGTTGGGGATTTCCAGGAAGTTCAGTTCCACGTTTGGGTAGAAACTCTCATTTTCATACCCTCCATCCTTTGCCTGCATGTGGTGGAGGCAGCAGAGGTGGAGTGAATGAGAAGAGAACAAATCCAGTCAACCTACGACATGAAGGTGATGAGAGAGCGAGAGCAAGAGAGAGAGAAAACATGAAACCAGATGCGTCTTTTAGGTTTAAACCTTGTTGGTGTCTGCTACACTGTTCTGCCGGGCATCAAAGATGGTGAGCTTGTGGGATTGGGCGTTTGCGTCCATGATGATTTGGAGATAGCGTTCGTCCTCTTTACAGCGACGGTCTGAAGGTCCGACTAACGGCTGGCTGCAGCGTACGATGGTGGCCTGAGACTCTGGATGAATCCAGGACAAGACCTGCAGAAAGAGCAAGAGAGGTTCAGGACCGGGGGGAGAACAGAAAAGCGAGCCTCACTGCTGCACTGGGTCACATGTTCCTTTCTCGCCAAGAGCACACACTGTAGTTTATTCTCACTCAGTCCAACAGACACCGTCCTGCTGCCCCAGGTACTCACTACAGCACAACAAGTGGATTCATCCACCACTGAAAATATTCCCCAAATAAGTTTGAGAAAATATACTATCAGCAGCTCTTTTAAGAAATTACTGAAGCTTTTTAAAAATGACACGATATATTTTTGAGCCACTGATTAAGATTTTAGCCTTCAGTAGGAAGTAATGGGCTCGCAGCTGAGAGGCAGGGCTAGAAAACATATTGGTGGTTTAGGTCTTCATGTGATGAGAAAACAAGGAAAATACAGTAACATCAGACTGATCCTTCACATTTTAAGATTCTTTCCCACCTTCACAAATCTTACACACCTTAGCAAATAATATACTGCAGCTACAATACCAGCCCCGAACTATGGCACTATTAACCAGCCAGTGTCGCAGAGAGAAGAACCCAGTGATTTGGCTCTGTCCTAACCAGTTTTGCAGAGATGTTATGACACACTTTTAGATCTTTAGCACATTCTTTTGTATTTTAGTAATACAAAAAAAAATATTCCACTGTTGTGGAATTTGAGTTGGGGTTTTTTTCAGCTCTCACAACCTGGCTTGTTTTTAGCATTGGGTGCTAAATTGCCTACGAGGACTGCAGGTAGTGGGTGTCAACTGAAGCCTGATCTCTGCAGCAGGTCCACCTGTTGTTCAGCTGCTCAATGTCCCATCTGTGGTTCAGCTCTGTCACCTGCTAAAACCATCTGAATGCTTCTGCAGCTGCTACCCCCCACAACTGATCGCTAAATAATTTAGCACTTGCAATGGCTGCCTCCTGTTTCCCATCTACAGTCCATGGCTCCACTCACCTCCCCAGAATATCGTTATTCTTTATTACAATTACTGATGAAAATTCCCCTTTTCATTCATCTGATGACCCTAATATTAATTACACTATAATAATGACTGAGTAATAATGAAGAAAAGACACTGTACATCAAAGTACAGTCAATGAATTCATCACTTTATCACAACCACAGTTAATATATATAATATAATATTTTACAACAGATCAAATCATTCCAATTGTTATTAAGCAGCTAGCGTGCTAACCTCAACATCCCAGCTCTATTCTAACGTAAACATAGCTATACTTATTTGCTGGGCTCCTTACATGCTTGCTTATAACTTATTTGAAGGTGAGTATCCAACATTGACAGTGCTGTGTTAAGACTAACTTCTTGAATTTATAGTACATGTGGCGGTCAGCATTGACATTGTGGCGTGCGTGTCACCACAAATAAATCGGTGAATGGGAAACACTGCAGTGGGGTGCAGATAGTGAGTTAGTTAAAATCGCCTTAAAACCAATCGCTGATCATCCCTTCACTCGTCGATAGCTGATCCAATCAGAACAAGCCTAATCTGGCCCTTGTCAAAGTTGCTCAAATCCTTTTGCTTGCCCATTTTTCCTTCTTCTAACACATCAGCTATGAGGGCACAATGTTCACCTGCTGCCTAATATCTCCCACCCACTGACAGGTGCCATGGAAACAAGATCATCAGTGGCGCTTTCAGACCAAAAGCAAAGCGAGTGTTCAGGGCAGGGAGTTTCCATACAAAGTCAATGCAAAGACGCGTAGAGCCCCTAGACTGTATATAAGAAAGGTGAATTGAAAATCTGCTGACTGGGTGAGAGCTGCTAAACTTGGGCTAGAGGAGTAGGGAAGCAGCGCTCCAGCTTTCAGACAAATAAACACCCATGGTTGGACTGGACTTTGCTCGCAACTACACCGTTTGCTCGAGGGAGGAGTAAACTGCTTTTATTAAATTAGCTTTTTACTTTATTTTTTAGGATTACAACGTTGATTTATCTTCACTCGAGCTTCTCAGCAGCTACCTTCCGTGCACATCCGGTTCCAGTGTTGTTAGCGTCGTTTGGCACGACTTCATATTTATATAAAAACCGGACACAACTCGACATTACTGGGAGAAAAGAAAGTGAGGAGGTTGAACTACCTGGTGAGTTCAGAAAACGTATCCAGCTATCGTTGTACTTTACTGTGACCAAGTTAGCATAGCATAGTCCTAATCGATCCAAACTCTATTCAGAAAACAAACATTTTAGAAGTTGTTGTCCTGCTGTCTTCCTGACAGACCTGGCAACGCATGAATTCATAAGTTTAAAAAATCTGCATCGTGTTGTAGTTATTTCGGCATCAGTTTAATCCGTTTATTGCTATTTAATCACTGCAAAATGTTTACTTTGGTTTCATACAGCTGTAGTAATGGAGAGTTGTGTTTATTCACCTTATTGCGTAAAAATCACCTTCTCGCGTTGTGTGCGAACACTTACAACGAATATACTCACGTGAATGTACTCACGAAAGCGCTGCGAGGTGAAAATTTGCGTTTGGTCTGAAACCAGCATTATGGCTGAGCAGTGTATATAATCATTTATTTTTACATATTGTTCAGATTATTATTACTATTTCTATTTCTATCTTCCAGAAGTTTTTTGGGGAACTGCAACAAAGCTGATTCTGATTCTCTTATTTTCTCCATGGTCCCTCCTCGATCCAGAGCAGAGAGCCTGGAGTGCATCACTAACATGTGTGAGTAAATACCTGTTTTTACAAATATTATAACAGATTTTATACCAAACTACAACCTCCCAACTCACTTTTGAGCACAGAACAAAAAGCCTCTGCAACCGCATGGATCTACAAGCAGTCACAGCCAATGAGGGCAGCAAAACGCATGTCTCTTTCAAATCTGGACCGGTGACACTCCTGTCAGTCATCGTATCAAACCCGCCCAATACTAGATAATCGACTGTGTGTGATTGGCCCAACAGTATCGACCAGATCATATGTAAAACCTGCTTGGCAGACTGGTCTGGCTCCCAGACTAACACACTTGACTTTTTATTACAAATACTACACTTAATCCTAAGAATGTCATTCGGATCATCAAACCGTCTGTAGTGGACATGCGTCTCCTCTCACTGACCGGTATGCGGTGTTTGGCTCTGAACACAGCCACTCGTTTGATGTCTTCATCAGAGATGTTAGTGGGGATGACCAGAATGGAGGGATAGGTGTCACACAGCTCATAGGTGCTGTTCATCCTACTGATGGTCCAGCTCTCATTAGGGAGGCCCTGACAAAACACATCCAACCACAAGGAAGAAAACATTAGAGGACTGTGAAAAAAATGTGTATGACAGGTAGATTCCAACCTGAGATTTTCGACGTGTGAGACTGGGCTCCCCAGGAGGGGCTCCAAACAGTTTCAGGGAATGGAAGTGAATCAACATTACATTAGTTATTTAAAGGACGTCACATAGAACAACCTATGTGTGTGTGAGCTGGTTAAAGTGACAGTGGTACAGTACTTCAAGACCTAAACACTCTTCATTTACTCTCATCAGTGACAAAGAAAAGAAGCAAAGCCTCACATTTAAGCTGGAACCAGCAAATGTTTGACATTTCTGCTTGAGAAATGACTGAAACGCTGCTGCTCTGGCGTTATTTCCTCTAATGGAAATACTCTTTTCATTCACCAATTATTTCCAGTCGCTTACATTTAGCAGTTTTTCATTTCATCAATGTTATTAAGCTACTGTCAATAAAACTCAACACGTCCTGTCTTCCAGTAGCTCAGGGGCCCAAGCATTAAAGGTGAAAAATGTGTTGAGTTTTACTGACAGCAACAAAAAAAGGGGAACAGGAAAGACATAATTAGTGAAAAAAGGTATTTGCACTGAAAAGAGAAAGTGAGAGAGCAAAGAGCAAAGCTTGAGAGGATTCTGTTGGAATGATGGATTTATAAAGCTATGCAGTGAACATCCATCAATTGTTCTCTTGAACTCATACAAACATTATCATAAGCAAAATGCCATCATGGTCATACAAACCACAATTTGGCCAAATCAGTCAGTCATCTAAAGGCTAATCAATACACTTAGATGGTTTTAGAATTCTAGTATGAAGAGTTATGCCTTAGCCTCAGACCTCATGTGTGTTGTGAGAGGTGGATCTGACAAGCGACAGAGTCAGTGTTATGGTTGGTGTGCAGTTACCTGACGTTTGTACTCTGCTGTTGGGTCGTACACCTTCCAGCCATCTACAGGAAACTGCTCCTTGTACATAAAGGCAAAGAGGGGCTGCCAGAGGCTGTATGTTAGCATTCAGTCAAGATCAAACGGGAAAATGATGGTTCAGGCATTTATGTGCAGTTAACAAGCTGTCCTCAACTGTGCAGAAGTGAAAACATCCTTAGGTACAATTTTAAGAAGGATTAAAAGAACTGGAAAACATTCTGGAGACTTGATTTGTATAGAGAAGGCATGGGCAGATATGATAACCTTAAATGTGTTATTTTTAAAAGTCTGGCTAAAAAACATCAACTTTTTTACCATTGAATATATTTTATTTGTAAGCAACAACAAATACTACTGCTGCTTAGAATAACATCAAATGATGATGTAACATCAATAATTGTTATTTCAGTTTTGATGCACATATACACATAAGGAGAGAGAGAGAGAGAGAGAGACGTTGTCTCACACACACACACACACACTACTGCTGTACAGTCGCTCTCCGTGGAAAAGACACCAGAGCCAGCAGTTGTTTTCTTCTTCTTTTTTTACACAATGTTGGAAGACTTAAACAAAAGTATCTAGATCATGTGACAGCAGCTAAACCGGCCTATGCCACAGAGTTCATTCTTTATCTGTGTCTTAAAGCTATGTATGGAGGCCTTGCAGCACAACACACGCAACTCACCATATCTAGCCAACATTAATAAACACATCTGAATGAGACTGACCAGGTTGTGGGAGAGGGGGAAGGCATGTTTGTCCAGCACCTCCACCACATCTGGTTGGCTGTCCTCCGTCTTATAGGCAAACCTGGGACTCCTCATGTCCTGATGCAGGAAGAACATGATAGGTCAGTCATCAGTGGCAACAGAAAGTGCAGACTCTTCGCAGCTATTGCAGAGATCACTGAGGGAAGTAAACTCACACCATTATTGTACTAAAGTACTAAGTCAATGTACTTGAATATATCTATATATCAATTTTATGCCAACATTATACTTCTCCTCCACTACGTCTCAGAGGGAAATACTGTACCTTTTACTCTGCTACATTTGTCTGACAGCTCTAGTCACTTCAGATTACATTCAATTTTTCATCCCCTTCCTGTCCAGTGAAATGTGGTGACTTTGAATTTGAATGTTTATGATAAATTGAAGTTTGTCCTCCTCCTTCAGCTAAATAAACTTAGTTAACCCCCCTTTGATCAGCTGGAAGATGCATCGTTACAAAGCTGGAAACAGGTTGTGTTTCTGAGCTCACGGCCTTTTATATACATGGCTCTCGCAGGACAAAATGCAACATACACATATTAAACTGCAGCAGAAACATCAGGTTTTTTTAAGTACATTTTGCTGATAATATTTATATTAGTGGTGGGTATAGATTAATTTTTTAAATCTAGATTAATCTAGATTAATCTTGAAATTAATCTAGATTAAAATGGCTCATTTGAATTCTGCCGAAGGCATTTAAAATATGTGTGCGAACGGGTTTCAAGCCAGGTTTCAAGCCAGGTGGCGCATTAGACCAGGGGCTCATCTCCTGTTTCCAAAATGCATCACAAACTGCTTGAGAAAGCTGTTCTACTATGATGAATTGGTGATGAAAATAAATCATGTTCAATAAGATGTACTTGTGTGTAGCGTGTGATGTGCTTTGCGTTTAGGTGGTAGGCTACTTGAGACTGGAAGAACTCCTACAGTAAACTAATTCCACATTGCACAAGGTGCAAACCAGGTGTTGTGCCGAGTTTTGGCTGCCTGCCGAGAATTGCATGCACCTCCAAATGCTTTTAAATGCTGTAAAATTCATTGTGGACTTCATCAATGGTGATAAATTGATTTGAAGTATATATTTTATGAACGTTTAGAGTCTTTAATATTTTAATACACTAGGCTAGAAGGACCATTCCTTGACATTCAGTATATATGTGGCGATAAAGCTGTTTGATCAATGAGCACAGCAAAGTGTCTGAGAAGGACCTAAAGAGGTGGATGCATAATTCGGCAGATCAGATTTTGTAGGCTCCCTGCCGAGATTTGCATCCACCTCTTTTCTCAGCATAGATGACCGTTAGCACCAGCGAGGTGCATGCGATTCTCGGCAGGCAGGCAGAATTGGCACAACACCGGCGGCTTCAGAAATGTTGGTACACAAAGTGCTGTCCAACAGCTGTCTGTGGGCGATGTTGCTACAGTTAGTGTGAGTAAATACCGCTGTACGCGTTTTTAATCAACCGGCGTGTCAATAACTAACCTGGCTAGTTGTAAACAAACAGCTGGCTGGCGAGGTTGTAACTGGAGCGCCGTCAACTTCGGGTGTGACGTCATTCCCAGCTCCGACCTCCGAGGTAAATGGAACGCAGCAACAGCTGCATCCATGTTAGCACGTCACGTTTGATGTGATAATTTACAGCAGGCAGGCAAGACTTGTTCTCGACCCCTACAGTGCAATTCGGTGTACATCTGCGCTAAAATATCAGGGTGAAAGTCATCATAGCTTGCGTAGTATAGACCCAGCTCCCAACCCAACTTTGAGAATAGATTATCGGCGATATTTTTTTTATCGCCCACCACTAATTTATATTTATATATACTTTATTTCAGTACGGTTGTGAATGCAGGACCCTACTTGTAGCGTAGAATATTTTCACAGTGTGGTAATAGTACTTTTACTTAAGTAAATAATCTGAATACTTCTTCATCCAGTGGCTGAAATGAGTACATGATCTGTGGTTCCACCTTTTCCAATGTGAAAGGTGTTTATCTTTTATTGTAAATTTAATAAATAAATTGGTTAAAAAATTCCAAAGAAGTCATTTATCTGTTTTGGGACAGTATATTTCCGAAGAATCTGTTTCAGTGCACAGTATTCACCTTACAGACCAGCTCCAGTCCTTTGGTGTTCTCTCCCTGGTTGGGAACACTGATGGTCTCCAGTCTGCTGATGACTCCCAGGTTCACATCAAGAATGAACGGAGACTCCTGGGTGTGCATAGACTGACATTAACACACACTGGAGAGAGACAATAGTCCTGGGACTGTGAATGAAGGCTATTAAAGCACAACTGAGTGAATAATAAATGAGCAGTACCCTTTCCACACTTGTGAAGTACAGCTTGTAGTCTGTGATGGTCAGGGTTCCATTAACCAGACCACTGAATGGACAGATATACATCACATCCTTGACTGCACGTCACACACACACACACACACACACACACACACACAAAACTATAAGGAACTGAGTAATTGGCAGGTAAGTAATATTATTTATTAAATCATTTGTTATTAAAATACTACTACGTCTACTACATTCTACATATGATGAATGTGGACAGAGGGATGAGACAGAATGTGAACATACCTGTAGTCTGGACGGTCTCTCCTGGTAGCAGAGGAACCTGGTTTTGGAACATCCTGACCTGCGCCCCGTATCTGAGAGCTGGAAGGTTCTGTAAAGAACATAGACCAGTCAGTGGGACCACAACACCCTTTGTAATGGGAATTCCACGAGAACACCTTTAAAACACTGCTCTGTAACTTATCACTGAGACCATCTGGGTATGGGGACAAAGGACGCAAGAGGTGTGATGTTTGATGTTTTATTGTTTTAGACCATCTGACCATCTGGGAATGGGAACAAGGGATGCAAGAGGTGTGATGTCCCTGTGAGTTCCTATTGTTTTAAGAGGTCAAGATACATTCACCACATTGTTCACACACGGGTGTCTTTTGGGGTGACTCAGACTTAGAGTCTCTTAGGGAATCTTCAAAGACACCCTGTCCTTTTGTGAGATAAGGCTCTGACCCTGAGTCAGAGATAAAAAGCTGCATGTGCCGAGACACGGCAGCTCACTCGGATGCTGTGAGCTCCTTCTGTAGAAGACTTGAATAAATCCACCAAAAGACAAGTGTTTTGCCTGAGCCTTTTATTAAATATAGAATCTCGTTGCGATAGCACCTTCAAGGACCAGCAACTAGACCTGCACCACCGACACATAAGTATCAGTGAATATTAGGGCTGAACGATTAATTGCATTTGCGATATTGTCGCAGTGTAATACAACGTGATTTTCTAATCGCAAAGGTAGCGATTATACTCTGGTCACATGACACCCAAGAGTAAAGCAGTCTGCAGACGAAGTTGACGCTTCAAAGTTGATGCTTCTTCTGCATGTAACGCTGTAACTTGCCTTCTTGTTGTACAACGGCCTTAAGCTTGACAGAAACTATCAGTACATAAACTTTAGTGTCACACAGGGAATGAAAGTAGCAGTCGCCATCGTGGGTAACTTGGTGGTGGTGGTGGGTGAAATCGTCGGGCCATCCGCAGATTGACGAACAGGAAAAATGCACAACAGAAAGACGTTGTAGTAAGCTAAGCGTATTGTGGTGAGCGGCGCCTGCGTCTCACACACAGCCACCAGTCAGCTCAGGAAATATCTGTGAAACCGCATTTCAAACTAAACGCACAAGTCCGAAAGAGGCCCAGTCTGTTCTACAGCCAAGTGCGCTGCTCATCAGCATTGGAGGCTGCGGGGGAACTCCGGTGTTGTCGAGACTTAATTTTTCTTTTGGTCTGTAGATCTGATGATATCATATCATATTATTTAATGCCATGACTTGACTCTCGAATTATCTTTCTCATATTATTATAATTTGATAGATCTTCTCTACCATGGCTCATAATAATAATGCTACCTAACTCATCATAACACAAGAAAGAACAGTAGTTTTATCTATCTAATATTGTGTATACACTGATTTACTGCTTGTCCATTTTGAATAATACAGAAGGTAAAGAGCTTAAAAATTAATTGCATATTAAATCGCATTCACAATATTCGTAAAAAAAAAATTGCAATTAGATTATTTTCCAAAATCGTTCAGCCCTGCTGAATATGTTGCTGATAAGGTCTTTCAGGTCTTTTTAGAAAAAAGGAGGTGAAGACAGACCTGTCCACATATGTCACATATTCAAAACGGTACAGTATCTGGATGGATTGGTGGGATATGATAAAGACGGCTATGAAAATGTGTTATAGGCCTATAAAAGTCTTACAACAGGCCTTTATTCATTTATATATGTTATTGTTTAACATAGTAGATTATTAGCAGTATTATTATTCTTAATGATGTTCATTATTTAATATTCCTTTCAAATCATCAGTTCTTGTAGGCATCATTATTTCCCTTAGGCTATTTATTTACTTGTTGTTATCATCATTGTCCAGTATTGTTATCTGCACAGTAATACACCACATAGCTGCAGAAGCATGTGTGTATGTTGACTGTATTGTAAAATAAGAAACAAACAGTTTGGTGTGAAGCCACAACACTTAGATTATTCTATATCCTCTACAGTGTTAGATCTATCACACACCAGGTGATGGTGCATTTTACTGCATCTCACCATATAACGCGCTGCATTTATACATCACACCAACTGGTTAAATACTTAGGTGTAGGATACACCTATGTTTCCTTGCTCTTAGCTCCTGCAGAAAACTCCTGGTAACCTCAAGGTGCATTTAAGGGATTGGAAGATCCTCCATGATTCTCCACAGGAGGAGAGAGGACGCCAGGAAGCATAAGTTGGCATAATGACCCTAGGTCCCCTGGCTCTCGGCCATCTTTGTGGTGTAGTGGGACAGCTGTAGGGCTAACAGTACATTCTATTCAGTCAGTAGTACACGGGAGTTAGTCTTCTAATTAAGATGAATTGAAAGGTGTAAATTTTTGTAACTCTGTATAATATTAACCAAGCCATGTTTTTGGAAAAAAATGCATTCTGTGTAATATTAGATTCATTTTAGGTTGTGGTGGTTCATTTGATTCTTCAGACCAGCTCCTGATCCTAAATACTGTCTGTGCACGGGGGGTTCTGTTCTCAGAGAGACGCACATTTCTTGACTTTCAATAAACCCTCCTTGTCTGGTGAACACACGTCTTTTAAAAAACTTCTATATTACATGTGGCATTTGCTGAAGGAAGCTGAGACAGAAGGAGAGGAGGAGGAGGAGGCATGCAGGCCAGGACAGTGTGAGGAGGAAGTACTATAAACAGGAGAAAGGACAGACAGAGAGAGACTTGCCAAAGCATTGGAAGGATGCTCAGAATCAGTTTCTCCATGGTAACAAAGCCCTTCATCTTGTGAATCTTGCTGCAGGGTAGAGCCAGCATGGAGAAAGTGTGAGAAAGAGGAAGAAACAGAGACATTATACAGTAAAAAGACATCATTCTATATGTTCTTCAATTCCAATCAGTTTTATTTATATAGAGCCAATTCACAACAATCTCATGGCGTGTTTCATACAGAGCAGGTCTAGACCGCACTCTATATATAAGATGCTGTTATTATGTCACTCCCCTCTCTTTGCAGTGCTTGTATGGAGTGACACTGCCAAATATCAACACTGTGCATATTCTGCCTTCACATAATAATGTATTTGACGTGTGTTGGCTGGCTGATATCTGAAACCGGGCTCCAAAGCTTCTTTTTGATCCTTGATCGACATCATCATCCCTTGAGCCACGCCACCAGCACGCCTAAGAACTTGCTGGGACGACAGTGTGACAGTCACACAGAGATGAATGGCTGGAGGCTTTGGGTTTTGTTCTTACAGTTCAATTCCACTGGTGGAAACTGGAGTTTCAGATTGACACTGAACCTCTGAGGTCTGTCATGATTTTGACATTGAGGTGATGTTATTTTTTACTCATACGGTCATGCCAATAAAGCCTCAGTGAAAGAGGGATGGAGTGTAGGAGTAAAGAATGAATAAAAAGCCTGAGAAAGGTACAGAGAAAGAAAAGAAGGAGAAGGAAGCACACTGAACTGTGTACAGTGCATCTGATGCAGGAGGTGCTGATGGTTTGTGACGGAAGCTAACCTCCACCCTCAGACACCACTGATAAATCTGCAGTGTGTACAGCCAGTCATACACCTCAGCCACACAATCACATCCCTGTTAATGTCTTAGTCTGTGAGCATTCTAATAATGTTTAACAAGTCAAACTGTACAGTAACAAAAATAACTGACTTTGACTTAGTCGTGATCTGCCCTATAGCAGTACAGGACTTTAATACGATCTGTGCATCAGTGTAGTGAAGCACACTGATCTGTCAGGTGCTATTTAATTAGCTGGATTAGCTAAAACTGACATTTCTGTCTGTGTATTTTATCCATAAACAGCTGATAAACAAGAGATTTTCCATCAAATGTACTGTGTCACAGCCCAGTTCACACAAAGGAACCTAGAAAGAGTTAGAATGCTGTTTCAGCCTTGAACCAAGAAACACATTGGCTAAACCTGAGCTCTGAGTACATGCCTGTGTGTATGTGTCTGAAATGTACAATATTTATCAGAAGACAAGCAGATGAGACTACAGCTCTTACCCTGAGATTCAGCCGCTTGGAAACCTGGAGGTTAAACACACAAGACACGAGTACACAGGCCATACATGAAATACATGTAGCTCACATGAAACAGAAGTTACCTTTACATCTTTCTTACTCTTTAATAGCATATATTTTTAAAAGTGACAAATCTGCCATTGAAACTGACATCATCAACTAGTACAATGTAACCATTCTGTATTTGGTGGCAGATAGGTGCAAACACACAAAGAGCCCAGCCAACTGTTACCTCAAACACTATGCTGACACAAATATCCAAGCAAATGCAAGAACTGAAAGCTGCTACAATATAAGACAGCTGCTGAACAGCTAAGCACATATGTTTGTGAACGCACATTCAGAAACAAGCAGCATAAAAGCGCTTCAGCCACAGAAGTGACCAAAAATCTGGCCCAAGTTCAACCATATTACTCATCATTTATGGCAATTAGCTCATGGCAATGAGCACTAGGGCTGGGTATCGTTCAAAGATTTTCGATATCGATACCGATATTGATACCTCAACTTCGATACCGGTTCCTGAACAATACTTTTTTCGATACCAGTTTTATTGGTATAAAATTTGTATATTTTCTCAACATACGGAGAACCATTGTTGTTTTTATAAAGTAACTTAATTATCACATTATTATCATTAATAGTTTATTTTAATAATTGTTCCTTTGAAAAATGCTACTGCTTGTTAAAACCAAGATATATTTTCAATGTAACATCAGCCTATATTGTGTTTTTGTTGTTTTTATTCCTCTTTCTTTAGTTTTATAATGTAATTTAATTGTTTATTAATTATATATTTTTTATTGTTTATATGTGAATTTGTGCTCTGGCAACATTGCAACCTAAACATTCATGGCAACAGGCCTGAGAGAAAGAGAGAGAGAAATCGGTCATGGAAACAAGTTTCTGCCACTACACATCAAAGTTTCCTCCTCACTAGAGGAAGAGGTGTCCAGGCAACAACCATCACAATAGAAAGTAAACTCAGCCGCGTGTCTTTAATCCATCTGCAGCAAAGTCACAGACATCAGCCCAAATATTGGTACGTGATGTTACTATCACACTGAAGCGCTTCCGCCGGCTGCACATACAGGTCCGTGTGCGGCGGTGGCATCGCGGTTTTCAATAGGTGAGGCGCGCCTCCCCTTGGGGGTGCCAAAGAGCGACAGGGGAGGCGCGAGTCAGTTCGACTTTGTTTTTGTTTTTTGTTTTTTGTTTTTGTGTTTTTTGTTTTTTTAAGTCCCGTTAAAACAGCACGGGTTGCGGGTTGCGTTTTTTGGGGCTTATTAAAAAAAAGGGTAGCTTGTTAGGAAAATCTGACAAGCAACTTTGTTTTCTTTACATCTATCATAGTTGCTGATACTGGATTAGCCCACATAAGCAGAGAGCAGTCTGTTTTCTTCGTTTTGAATGGTTCTGTTTAAAAGTATAATGGTCACGGTTGCCGTTTTCTCAATCTCCAATATATTGATTGACACTGTCTGCTCCCAGCTATAGCCAATCAGTGCAATCATATAAGTGCTGTGGCGTAATTCGTCAAAACATTCAGCCGAATTCGGCAATTTCAGCGTTATGGAGGAGATCCACAATTCCCAGATAATTAAATATTTTAATAAATAGGCCTATGTGAATTAGCTACACTGCACAAACCAAAAGTAATCCTACCCACCGGATGAAGAAGGGTTGACTCTCCCCAGAACATAAAATCTTCATTTTATTTTATTTTCCGTGTTTGCATTTATGAGGAAAAAACAATGATACGAACGTGACCGTTCTCTGGAAGCAGCACTAAAACTTAATTTAAACCTTTTTGTTCAAAAAGGTTTTTGATCGTTAAAAAAATTCATGAAAAATATGTGAATCTGTTTGATCTGAAAACATGCCTTCAATGCAGTTTTAAATGTTGTGTTCCGTGAACAAACAGCATTGTCGTTCATTGATCAGGTAGAGCTGTCCATTGTGCTGATTTTGTTCGAGACGCTTTTTCAACCGTCAGGTAGTACGTCGTCGGTAGCTTTGAGCGCCGATTACACGTTAAAGGGATAGTTCACTTCAAAATGAAAATTCTGTCATCATATAGGCCTACTCACACTCAAGTTGTTTCAAACCTGTATGAATTTCTTTCTTCTGCTGAACACAAAGGAATATATTTTGAAGAATGTCAGTAACCAAACAGTTAACTGGAACCATTGATTTCCATAGTATTTTTTAGTAAGTCAATGGGACCAGTTTACTGTTTGGTTACTGACATCAAAATATATTCCTTTGTGCTCAGCAGAAGAAAGAAATTCATACAGGTTTGAAACAACTTGAGGGTGAGTATATGATGACAGAATTTTCATTTTGATGTGCATCCCTTTAAGCATGTTTTGTTGACTTGTGGTTAGGCATATGCTACTGATGTTCAGTGATTTTAAAAGTAGCCTCAATTAGGCCTGCATGAAGTTGGAAATTATTTGCTGTTGCAAAGAATCATTTATGAATGCACTTAAAAAAAAGAAAATAAAATGTCTTCAAATAAAATTTAAAAAAAGATTTGTTGTTGATCAGACAATCAGTTGTTATTGAAACTCATCATTGCCTGGAACACACACAAGATGGCATTTACTGCAGTGGCGTGGGTTAGGGCAGGCAGACAGTGTTTTGGGGAAGGGGCCTCGGCTGTTCTTACCTACTCTAAGGGGAGGCTCACATTCACCCAATTTGAAAACCCCTGGCTTAACTAATCCTTCAGAAACACTTGGAAAAATGTAGCGTGTGTGGAAGCTGTCCCGCTACTCTGTCAATAAAAGAGCTTTGATTTGATTCAGAAAACAGCGACGCTGCCACCAAGCTACTGAGAAATGTTGTTAAACTAGTAACGGTGTTGCTTGTAGCGGCGCTGCTGCTCAACGCTGCTTCGTGCGGTGGGCGTGTTGAAGCAGCTTCGGTGGCAGCAGAGGCTGAGACGATGATGCACCGGCTCTGTCTTGTTGCAGCAAAGACGGATCGACTTTCTGGTCTTAAGTTTATTCCACGCACAGTCAAAGGCTTCACCAGGTTTGTCGTGTCACCGCTCTTAGCAGCAATTATCTTATGTCGCAAATATTGCATCACACGCTGTTGCATCAAGCCACACTTTTGATTTTCTCCACGTGTTTTACATCCACGAGCCACTTCTCTGTGCAGCTGGCGTGAGCTAGTGTTTACATCGCCACAGCCAATTACAATCACTTTTAGATGTGGGCACATCAAGAATGCTGCATGCTTATTGGCTCATTGGCGTAACAAGAACCTTTAGGTATCGAACTTTGGTACCGAAAGACAAGGCATTTTTTGATACTCTGTGGTATTTAAGCAATTCGGTCGGTGCCTAAAAAGTATTGAACTCGATACCCAGCCCTAATGAGCACTGAAAAATGACATTTGTTAAATTTCAATAGTTAGGTGTCATTCCAGAGACCGTCTACCTGATAATCTGGATCAGAAGTTGAGGTCAACACTTTTCACTGGAGCTTCTTCTTAGCAAATAATACCAGAGATGAGTGCTGACAGTGACGTCTGTGGACTGTCCTATGTAAATGGGGCATTGTTTCTGAAAAGTGACACATCTAATTGTGTGAACACCACAAACTACATTTCATTCACCTCCAGAGTATCAGGTGGAGGCAGAAATCGCAGAGACATATCACCAAACCTGGACAAATAAAACGAACTCTGAATTGAGAGAAACCACTAAGTGAAAACATGTGTTGTCTTGTGATTTGGGTAAACTGACCCTTTAAAAAGGTACAATGTGTAAGACTACTCTTAACCATTCAGCAGATGGGGCCCTCAAAGTTGACCCATATTGGACTTGCACACCACCTAAAGACACCGATGAAGACAGTGTCTTGACCTCTGAAGAAATCAAAGTTCAAATGACTCAGGATGAATACACATAATTTTCCACCTGTACTTAATACATATGTGTTTTCTCTCTCAAACCACTTTGATTTTCAATGAACTCAACATGTGCTTTGGTGAAGGCTGCTGACAGACAGAAGCAGAGGACGGTACAGCAGGTCAACACTGAGAGAAGCTGTGATACAGTACACATACATTGATCACACAAAGCTCTGCTCACACACTGAAGGGCACATGTAGCACACATGTGCTTACCATGAAATCTGGTCTTCTCCCAGCCCAGTTACAAAACTGATGAGAATTACCGTCAGCAGTGTGAGTGTGTCTGTTGTCTACCTTGTTGTCTCTGTTCACGATGTCATGTGGGACTGATCCTGAGATCTGACTGGAGATGGTGGCTGCTATCAGCTGTTTACACCACTCTACGTGAGAACCTGTTGGACTGAATGGAAAGAGATAAGAAAAATGAAAACTACAAGAAGTTACTTTGTTCCAGTTCCTTCAATTATGCTGTTTCTTCAATCACTGTTAAGCTGCCTGCATAGCAGCTTAACAGTAAAGCCTATATACACTGTATACAGACTTTTTGTAAATAATGCTTGTCTTAATGTAACGTTTTAATATTAAAACTGAATTGTGAAGCCTGAAAGAAATGTTCCTTTAAATGTAATTGCGTCTTTTTAATTATTGTTTTTATTTCCAAAATCATGAACCAAATCAGACAATGGCAGCCATTTTACAATGCTCTAAGAAAAAAAGAATATACTTTCAAACTACTTACGTTGCGTAAAATAATCTTAACTATTATAATATAGTAATATACTGTTACTACAATGGATACGTATTTTGGTATGCAAACGTGCACTTCCAATTTAACCATCTATCTTTTATCATAAATACATGTTTGCCATTTATAACAAACCAAACATCTAAAATATGGGTTGAAAATTCAGCGAGTTATGATGACTATAATGCGGACAGAGCTCCTGCCGCCACAGACGTCCCTGTAAAAGTTAATATGGCGGCCGTGTTTACGCATGACCAATGCGGTGTACGTGTAGGTTACAGCAGAGAGGAGCATCTCTGGTCACACACACACACACACACACACACACACAGTCTGTGCTCATACAGCATAACTATGTAAACACAATACCGAGGTCTCCATTAGCGGCAACTGGTAGCTACTTTACACTAAGCTAGGCCTGCTTTACTGAGCTAATGCACACTAATGTTAACTTAGTTACTAGCTGTTTGCTAATCGGCTGGTAACGTTATCCTATGACGTTAATCTTCTCCTTATTAATACAGTATGGTGATTTAGATCAGACTGGAACGTCAGCCCATTCACTGTTAGCTCACCTAGCCTACTGTTTCGTAGCTGCTGTATTCTCCTGTACCGTTAACGTTACCGTCACTCCAAACCCCAGTAAATAAATCTGGCAGTAACGTTATGTTGTAGCATTTGCTCATTAACAAAGAGTCTAGAATCCGTTTGAAGGTGAAAATACATAAAGTTGATAAGGCCCTGCTATGTGTTGGATCTAAAGTTTCGCCAAATTAAATAAATGATCCTCTTGACTCAGGAAATGTTTTGTGTCAGATTTCACGGGAAATAACGTAGGCTAAGGAAATCCAAGACCAACCGTATTTTGACGACGTTTCACATTGACATTTTCATTTTAATATAGAGCCTTGGTAACTCACCTTTCCGGAGTTTCACCGGCGCCTGGTCCGCAGGTCGGTGAGCCCCAGGGCCTTCTGCTCGCCCCTGGTCCGTCCCCTTCCCCGGCAGCTCCGGCCTGCTTCTCCATCTGCCAGAGACGTGTTTACGGTCTGGGTCGCTGGGGGCTGGGGTGGACGGTTTCCTCTAATATAGGGAGTCGGGTGATGAAATGGACCCCTCAGTGTGTTCTGGTAGGGCGAGTTTTCAGGCTGTCCTGTGGTTTCCTCTCATCAGGTTGTGCTTCCTCTTCAGCCTCGCTCTCTTGCATCTCCTCCTCGCTCGGTCGCTCCGCCTCTTCACAACCACAACACGACGGAGAAGCGAGAATGAGAAGGAGCAGTATGTGTCCGACGAGTCAGGCCTGGAAGTGATGTGACATGTTCACTATGAAACTGCTGTCTGTACTGGTTTTGAGCGACTTGTCCTTTTGGCTCACTTGGTAAGGAGATGCCATTAATATGGTAGTTCGTTTAGGTACGTCGTTGTACACAAGAAGTTTGTGGTGCTGGTGAACTGTATTGAGGCCTTTCTATTATTTAGCCTACCTTTGTTTATAGGAATGGGGTAGACAGCTAAATTAAATCTCTCTAAAACAGTTTCAGCAAAAACTCAACATTACAATCTTCATGAATTGCATTAATTTTAGCAAGGTGTACCTAATAAACTGGCAACTGAGTGTAAGAGGAAATGATATGAGCAGTGTTTGAATGGCCAAAGAGATGTTATGTTTTGGATCTTATAAATAAGTCATATTTTACATGACTGTTGTATTAAAATATTATACACAATATAAAAATATATAATTACATATATGTGGGGTACTTACTTACTGTGAATGGTGAATCTAGCAGAAAAGTAAACACTGCCTGGGAGGAACCTGTCAATAAACTGTTAAAATGGTGTTTGTATGAAATAAACCTGTTCAGTAGCTGAGGGGGGACTCACTTTATCACTGAATTGCTGAATGACTCTGACAAATGAAATAAAGACACAGTATTTGTGTAAGAACAAACAGGATCATTTTAACCTTATGACAGCACGTTAGCCTGAGCAGGTTGAAATAGGTTTGAAGAACAGTGTATGCACCTTGTATACACTTTTCAGCATTTTTAATCATCGCATGTGTTGCTGCAGTAACAAAGAACCATTTTGAAAAGCAAGGTGAACAAATATTCTCACATAAAGGAACAACACATGCAAGAAGTCAGTCAGAAATCTTTAAGTTAATTTAATCAGTAATATTTACATAACAGAAGCCATCCAACAAACGGTGGAGAGGATATATCATGATTAAAAGAAATATATTTGAAATGTATTCTACTTTTACTTTCCCTTGTTAATGTCAAAAAGATCCTGATACACATTTCATGTGTATTCATTAAAAAGCAGGGTATATTAGGACATAAAACCCCTCAAACCATATTCCCGTACATCAAAGATTCAAAGTGAAATGAACAATGACAGAATACTTCTCAGATGCATCATCACAGAGCCAACATCTAAAAGCTGAGGATCCATCAGAGAACATAGAGGAAGATGTCAAGGTTTGTGACAAGTGAACAGTATCTAGAAGCTTCTGTCTTTTCATCCTGGGTAAACGAGTACAAACCAAAGAAAATGCCCTCAAAAATACAATTTTTACCGATGGAGCAGAAATCCACAATTTATACCAACAATTTCTGAACCAATATTACTTTCCTTTTTATAAAACGGTAAGATTTTACACTACATAAAATATTTGTATTTTACAACAATAGAACTTTAGGCAGTAAAATAGGTTTTGACTGAGGTAATTACATCATGGTGCTTGTACAAAGTAAAAAGTAAAAAAAATAGATTTTCATCTGTTTTTCCCTAAAAACACAACCACCTGACCGATGCACACTTTACTGATGCTGTCACCTCTTTTCTGTCTGTTGTTTCATCCACAAACCTCCTCAATGAGATCAAACTTTTCATCAAGGACGTCAAATACTTGTTAAGAGTATCAATTTGGTAGAACCTGTGTTAATTCTTTCCGTTGTGAACATAGGAATCAGGTTGCACTTTCATCTGCCCACTCTGACCCATCCAGACATGGAACAGAGTCATGTTTGAGACTGACATCCTTGCAGGTAGACCAAGTCCTATTCTTTCTTGTAACTTCATTCTGAACGTTTGCTGTGGTTACAGATATTCAGCAACATCTGCTCTCCAATCCTTGGAATTAAACAGGGTCCTGCAAAGTTTTTCTTACTACTGTGTGATCTATTTCTGATTCACACAGTGGAGGGTTAGGGAGCAGCATGGAATCTTCCCAAATCAAAGGATACAAGGCATTCTGCAGAACAGTCAATCTCATACATGACCCAGGACAATTAGAGTATGCCTCTCTGAAGAGGTGAAAGTGGTTCTCACAAGAATCAAGGCACAAATCTGGACATGACCTGACACACTTTGCAAAATGACTTATTGCACCTCTTCACAATTGTCACACTGTACATACACTGGATGATCTGAATGCATCGTTACTCCACCTTCTGGAAAGTCAATACACACTGGGGGAAAATTGACTGGAGTCTGAGCTGGTGTTTCTGAGCCTTCTGGACTCCAATGTCTTTCACCACAGAAAGCTTAGTGGGACGAGCTATTTTGGGTTTCAAGGGTTCCAGATGTAGAGTGTTGGATAGTCAGGAGAAGGGTCAGCAGACGTGCCTTGACCCTTGACCTGACTGTAAAAAATGTTCCTGTAGCTATGAACTCACTAAAGTAAAGGAACTGTTCTGTCAGTATGGTCTCCATTAAGAAAGACTGCTGGACTTTTGCAACACAACATTCATTTATGAAGGTTGGGTCATGACAACTGTGTATTTACAGTGGAAGCAGCAGGTCCTCACACTTTCCCACTCTATTGGGAAGCATATCCTTAAAATGGTCTGCCTAATTATATATTTTCTTAACTTCTGGGGTCTTGTAACATAATACTTATTTATCACAGAGGTCTAGACCTGCTCTATATGAAATGCCCTATGACATAACTGTGGTTGTGAATTGGCACTATTTAAATAAAACTGAATTGAATTATATTTAAGTAACTTTTCATAACATGTTCCAAATATAGTGCCAGGTGGATCTACAGTCTTGGTAGACTGTTAGGTATAGCTACAATATATTTGCATTTTTCCATGGGTATGGAGCCAGAAACAACTATTGCAGTGTTACACATTTTTGGGAAGGTGTGCGTCACCCTGAGGCATAGAGTACAGCGTCGGGTATGGTATAAGGATTCAACGCAGCTGTATAAATTGGCCCTCAAAGCTAAACTACCACCAGCTCCTTTTAGTAGTTATCCATTGGTTTATTTTTGTTTTCAGTGATGTACCCCGTTACCAAAATAACACACAAGTCATCACAGGCATAATACTAAATTTCTCTTTGATTATGATGTGCTGGCAACACAATATGCCCCACACTTCAATCCCAAACTTATAGTTCTCCAGTAATCAAGCTAAGCTGCCCAGGTTGGAATAAGAGACTGAGGACTACAAGACATAAGTCCGACCAATTATGATGGCAGAGAACTTGAACTCGAGAACGATTGTAATAAACAGTGCTGTCTCTATCCCAACAGAGTGAATGATACAGTACATACATTTAAAATGGATGTTTTAGCAGCATTCATTATTTTTCTGTCCAAGTTTGTATCAGCTGTTTCAAACTAACCAAAATGGGAGTCTTTTGAGTTAGCAGCAAAATCCTAATATCAAGCTATTTTTCAAAGTCCTTTAATTCCATTTTCATGATAGATAAATCTGATTCAGTTTCCAACATTCCTTTTATCTGCACACACACTGTTGTCCTGTGATGTCCTGAGTTTGACTCTGCACACGGTTCTGTGGACACCAGCCCCACAACGGCACCAAAACCCAGAGACAACTAATAAAGCATGTGCTTCTTGGACAGGTGTTCTGATCAGGGGATTTTATGGAAGCCCATTTGAGTCAGGACACAACAAGCAAAATGATAAATGATAAAAATAAAAATTAATGTGTCAAAATTGAGATAGGTCATAATTTACGTAAGTTTAAATTGTGAGATTACTATCTCATCAGTTTGAAATTGTAAAAAACTAACATATAAAAGGAAATCTCCATCCTCACCTCCTCCTTCACCATCTGGTACACTGCTGCCAGTGCCAGGAATAAGGGCAGGCTGAAGCATATCTGCTCTGCTGAGAAGGTGGCTGGCTGCAATCTGCCACCCCTCCAGGACCTGAGGTAAGCAGGAAAGATTGTGGCTGATCCCTTTCTCCCCGGACACAAACATTTGAGACACTCCGTTCAGTCTGCAGTCCATTCAGGACCAAAACCTCACACCATGTCTGCAGCTGGCCTCACCAGCAAGGCCCGGGACTCTTTTAGCAAATTCCTGCACAAACTCTATAGCTCTAAAAAGTAGGTTTTTTAATTGTACATTTTGTATTTTCCATCTTTACTTTTTATTATCTCTGTGTTTACTGTTATGCACCAAAATAAGATAATTCCTTGTATGCCAACACTTAACATGACAATAAACCTGATTTTCTGATTGATCATTTGAACCCATGATACCCTTTCATTTTGACATATCATGAATATTTCTATTTTTTTCATTCCTTGCATTTCACTTTCATTCTTTTTCTGGCAGAATTGATCTTCCATAGAATTTCCTATGTGAAAAATACATTTTATTTTGTCAACAGTTAGTGTCCATATAAAATTCCCCTAATTTTACAACTTTATCTTATTTTTTTATAGCTTTCACCACCATTCCTATTATGTTTTGCACCAGGTTCAGCACAGATGTCTCTGGACACTGGCAAATGTAAACGGAAAACTAAAAAACACTTAATTTGCTGTCTAGAACTTTCCTTTCTGTTGGAAAACTGGCCTATATTTTATCAAATTCAAATGTTGGGAAAAAAGTTTGCACATAAAGCAAACACCTGTCCAAAAGGTACATGTGCTTTGAGATCAAGGAGGGAGACAGGGTTTCTATAAGCAGATATACAAAAAGTGTATTTACGGGGAAGTGAGCACTAACTGGTTTATTTCTGCTCACTGTATGCTGGTAACAAACATCTTGGCATGGTAAGGCCATCATGGAAATGGGCTGGATTCTCTATCCAGGGTCTGTGTTTAGTGAGAACATAAAAATACAAGAGGTGATTCAGGATCAGAGGCCAATACCACTTCATTTCCCTACACTATCTTGAGCACCTGAAATATATTTGAAACCTCAAAGCTGCATTCATAAAAGTTCATTTCTAATCAATTCTAATAACCAAACTCTTGCTTGTGGGTTAGAACTGTATTTGCTCTGTGTGCCATAGCTTAGGAAGTGCTGGAAAATACTGCTTAGGTGAGCTTAGCTGATAACAATGGCAAAACATACATGACAGAGACAGCTCTAGCTTTTATCCTCATGTCGTAAGCAACAAATTCCACATCAATCCATCCAAATCTGACACACTTGATATGCACTTAGCTGGAGACATACAGTGACATCCACTGTAGACACTCTCAGCCTCCAACTCCGCTGCATGAATTCTGTAGCAGTTCTCATCAGTTCCTCAACGGACAGGGCAACACTCAGCAGCAGTGCAGCACGTAGGAAGAAGCATGAAAAGTGAGAATTGTACCACATCTTGATTACACACAGGACACTAATGGTTGTGTGGTAGGACAGAGACAGACCCTGTCGGACCTAGCACTGTTCTGACATCTAAATTGTGAAATGTGTTCTGTTTCAAAGGAAAAGTATTGTTACTATTCCGCCAGTGTCTTGACTTATCCTAGAGTTAATGAGAACACCAAGATCAGTGGGTAGGGTTCATGCTGCGGTTAGCCCAGCTTAGTAAAAAGTCTGGAAGCAGGGGAAACTGCTAGCTTAGCACGGACACAAGTGGAAAAAGTAATCTTACAACAGCTCCTATACCTTCAGCTGACTTGATGTGTGAAAAAGGAAGATTCCTTTTCAGTGTGACGAGCGCAGTTCAGTAATAATAATGGATAATAAATCTTCAGTCTTTAATATTTACTTGTGATGACTTTTAAACGTTTTGCTTAAGCTAGCACAGGCGTAGCTATGCTCTGGAAATGTCTTTGTAGTGGAAGCATGGAGATGAATCTGAGTCACTTCCTTTAATGGTCAACAACACAACGATACACTTGGCAAAATAATTCTAACTCCAGGTTCACATACTTTCAACCACAAAATGTGAGGAAGTGGACCTTGACTTAAGATTATTTTGTCATGGCACTATTCCCAAAGTAAATCTAATCTTTCTGGCTCAAACAGCATATATCTGCTTCTCCTATCACTGAATCTATAGGTAATGTTGTGGTTCTATTGTGATCTGATTAAAACAAACCGTCAACAGTGTGTTTTCCTGTTACGTTTTTGTCAAGTCAGAGCATCACACCCACTGCGTGTCCTGTGTGTTCAAGCCCTTGGACTGAAAGCCACTGAATGTCTTTAAGGCTTCACTGTATGATGCGTGTGTGTAGAAAAGTCTTATGACAAGGCTGTACTGTGACATTATTGCATAAATCACCATCATTATCACTATGGTGTTAGAATTAACCATCAAATGTAAATCTTTATAGGATTCTTTGTTATCCACAGTTAGGACTGCACAATATTCATTAATTCCCTGCGTGTGTGAGACTGACAGATCAGAGTGAAGAAGACATAAGTGCAAGTCAAGAAATATATCTGAAGGGGGTGTGTGTGTGGCACCAGCCCTCAGAGGGGAGTTTGTAGGTGTGTGTATTGCTGTGATGGTGTGGAGGTGGTGGGGGAGGAGGTGTTGGGAGTGGGATTGTTAGCCAGACGGGAGGAAGGGGAGGAGTCAGATAGCTGTAGCTCCTCCAGTTTCTTCAAGTACTCGTCTCTGAGGGCCAGCAGCTCCTTGTAGCGCTGCTCCACCGGACTCTGCTGCTGCTGCACACGCACACCACACACACACACACACACACACACACACACACACACACTTAAGTACATTTTCATTGTGTGGTGTGTCTAAAGACCCATTTGAATTTATTTCCCTTCTTGACATCATGGACAAAGGACCTCCTCCAAACCCTTTTTACTCACCTCCAGATGTCTCTGTAGCACAGACAATCTCTGCAACCCGCTAATCCATTCTTTCACTAATTTTCTTTATAATTTCTCTCTTTATAATAACAAATGACTTCTAGCGTTAATGCCACTGTCACAAGACGGCAAGTTGTGTAGTCTGAACAACACAACAATCTGCCGAAACGGAAAGTCGTGTAGTCTGCACAAGCCTTTAGAGAAAGTGCTTTTATGGTTATGAAGGAAAGTGAGTAAATATTTTCTGGTTTTCCCTCTGATGTCCTCCAGCTGCTCTGCCTCAAGTCTCAATTTATAGAGTTTCCTGATGGACAGATACTTATTGCTACAGTTAGACTACAGACAGCTTCTGTTTTAGTTTGGTTGTAACAATTTGCTATTAGCTGAGCTAGATCGCTTTGCTTGTGTAAAACAAAGCAGCAGAATAAAATATCACTTTCTACATGTTTATGCTTGTTGAACAGATGTATTGATAAAGTAGGGTTTTTTTTACTCTAAGGTGTAGGTGGAGTAATGGAGGTATCTTCACTTCACTGTCTCCACCAGGGTCTCTCTGCTGTGTGTCTATTAAACACTACGTCTTTAGACCCACGACCTGTTTAATACTGCGATTTGGTGCCCAAGCCTAAATAACCTTTGTTTTTGTATTCATCGCGTTTCAGGCAGTCTTTGTGATGTGTTCATTTTTCGGTCAGCACCAATGTAAATTATGACGCAGCAACAAAACAGGTAGACAAGACGCAGGTATATAATAACAAAAGTCCTACCTGTTGACGTATGCGTGGGTTCCAGCGAATGTAGTATGTTACCCACAGCTCTAGGTGGCGCATACTGGCGACAGGGTAGAGGACCCTGCCAGACTCCGGAGTGTAGAATGGGTTTAAATAAATTTCCATCTTACTGTTGACCAGAGACCACAGAGACACAGTCTTTGACCTCACCTCCTGCACAACACAAAGGGTGTAATTAGGATACAATTAAAGCTGAAATGCACTGCAAAGTCAAATAATGCTTGCATTCATGCTAGAGCCGGCAGTAATGACCAGTCTTACATGCTGGTCTCGTGCACTCTCACAGTTGTAGAGGAATGTCCCAAAGCGACAGCTGTAGAGATGATCCAGGATTGTCAGCAACAGACGCTCATTAAACTCAAAGGCTGTAGGAAACTGAGAGGGGAGGAGAGGACAGGAGTTCAGCAGTTACAAATCAAAGATGGTGGAATAGTCCTTAGGTGTCTGCTGCCACTTCATTGGTTCAGTCTTTCTAACAGTATGTGTTGTCCACAGCTGCTTTATGCTGTGTGAAAAGTTTCTCCTAAGGTTCACTTAATGCCTGCAGCCATCTGAAGGCAGCAGGAAGCATGCTGTATGTTGAGAACTTTCAGTTTTGAAGTGCTGTGTCAGAGTGCAGTGCCATTATGCACAGTTGTTGTTCATTCAGTAAAACACATGCAAATGACAGCAGGCTGCTACAGAAGACCACACACCTCTACTCACATCAGACTGGCCTTGATGCCCTGTTTTGTTTTGCTGCCTATATATCCATGAGGAACAATCCCAATGTTGCATTGGGGTTTAAATTGTGTTATTATTATTAATCACCACAACCTCCGATCTATATTCACCTTCAACCAGCCCTTTTGCACACTGAGCTGCTGCACATAAATGAACCAAACTGGCAGACACCCACACTGTCTGTACACTGCTCTGTGTGCTTACGTGCATGAAACAGAGCCGTCTTTTCAGAGGGCTTGTTTGTGACTTATTTGTGCCTTTGAGGTTACATTCCCACATGAGCACAGCCTGATCATGTGTATTAAACCTACCTGTTTAGTCATCTGCCATACACAGTCAATGAACTGAACAAAGATGGGTGATCTGTCCTGGTCTGCATGGTTCTTGTCCCCGTGACCTATCCTCTACACACACACACACACACACACACACACACACACAATCATCACCTGAAGGTAAACTACTTCAACTGAGCCATTTCTTGTATAAATGTAGTACTGTATGGAACAAGTTCATCATTAATTAGTAATATATGTGAACATACTGAATATGAATTCATATTAACACACACAACACTGAGGAAGATGATTCTGAAGACAGGAGTTGTAAAAATATTACTTACTGAGGCAAATTTGTGCCCAAAGCTGATCCATTCCTTCTCAATCAGCACCTGAAATAACACGAAGAAGGAAAATGTTCCTTACATCAGGGTCTTCTCCACTCATTTCACTAAAGCTTTATTCCAAAAGCCAGATTATTAAAATAGTGACACTTTGATTTGTATAACTGTAAAAAAAACAAAACAACAACAACAACAACTCTGTATCGGTACAATTAAAGCTTACTGTGCTGCTCCCAACCATTTTCTCTGACAGTCCTCACTTTGTTATTTTATTATTTAGTATTAGTTTTAGTCCTGTGTCAAATGTTGAGTATTTTAGTCAAACTAATCCTGTTTTTTAGTTTAGTTTTGGTTGAGTAAAAGTCTGGGAAATAATTTAGCTTTGGTCTCATCTTAGTCAAAGAAACTGAAACTATTTTAGTTAGGTTAGTTAGTTAGGTTATATTGTGCTCTTCAGTCAATCTAGTCTGGGCAAAACCAATAATAATTTGTTAGATTTTATTATCTGATGAAACACAGCCTACATACTAGTACTAGTAGGCATACTAGTAGTACTAGGCTTACTATAGCTCACAAACCCACCTCAGTGTTTCAGTGGTCAGCCTTCATGCGTCTATTGTGCAGTTATTCTCTGCACAGTGTATTTGATTTTTCCTCAGCCTCATTGTAATAAAGGCAAGTTTATTTGTATAACAACAAGGTAATTCAAAGTGCTTTACATAAAACATAAAAGTAACAGGGAAATATAAAAAGTTTTAAAAGTTAAATAGAAAATAAAAACAGGCAGGGTCTCCTACCTTTGCTTATTTTACTCCTTTGATTCCCCATCACTCTATCCACCCTTTAGCTACTTAGGGACGCTAACCCTTTAACACTTAGGGACTTTAATGCCGCATTCAAACCAATCGTGAATTTTCGGCCTGCCAACGCTTTCCTCACATTCGCTGCAAGTGTTCACACACAACGCGAGAAGGCGATTTTAACGCGATAAGGGGAATAAACACAACTCACCATTACTACAACTGTATGAAACCAAAGTAAATATTTTGCTGTGATTAAATAGCAATAAACTGATTAAACTGATGCCGAAATAACTACAACATGATGCAGATTTGTTAAACATATAATTTAATGCTTTGTCAGGTCTGTCAGGAAGACAGCAGGACAACAACTTCTAAAATGTTTGTTTTCTGAATGGAGTTTGGATCGATCAGGGCTGTGCTATGGTAACTTGGTCACAGTAAAGTACAATGATAGCTGGAATAAAGTTACAGACACATGTTTTCTGAACTCACCAGGTAGTTCAACCTGGTAGTTCAACCAGGTAGTTCAAACTTTTTGTTGGCGCAGCTATGCAGCTACCAGAATTACGGTGTTTCTGCCGCTGTTCTACATCATCAAACCACGGTTATGCTGCGTGATCATGGGCAGTAGACGCTGGTGCCCACAGGAAGTAGCCCTGTAGTAGTATTTCATTGGTCCAAAACTGGCTTCACTGCTGTCCATCTAAATCAGCGGGGTGGCTTCGTCCAGTTAATATACTGTCTATGATTCCTTCGCGTGGCCTTCGTGTCGCTGCCCCCACCTGCTTCGAGCCGACCGACAGGAAATCACGGCTCCACTCGTTTTTGCATTGACTTTGTATGTAATCTCACCGCCCCAAACGCTCGCTTCGCTTTTGGTCTGAAAGCAACATAACCCTTTAACACTTATGGACTCTAAATAGGGCCTTTATGTTGATATATGTCATTGTTGTGCACCTTTAGTAAGGTGGCTGGTTCTTGACACATGGTTTTATTTTCTCTCTATTGTCAATTTTATTCAAGCTTTTTTTGTTTTATTATTTAAAACTACATTTTACAGTCATCTGTTATAACAATACTTCATGTTAATATGTTCAATGCCGTCAGTGCCGTGACTTCATCGTCTTGTCATAGAAAAAAAAGGTCTTTGGTGAACATAATTAATTCACGGTCTTGTTAACGGAATGAACCCTGGTCTGGCGTGGATGAGCAGTTCCCTGTCATAATGTTTGTGCAGTTACTGACCTGGAATCCTCTTAGAGTGCGGTAGTGACTGTCCAGCATCAGCATGGCCAAAGAGGTAAGCTGAGCAGTTCGGTCCCAGCCGTCACTGCAGTGAACCACCACTGAGTTCCCACTGGAAACCTTGTCTGCTACTTGAATGGCTCCTGACAACACCAGCTACACACACACACACAGAAACTTTCAGAAAATAACAGTACTGACAGCCCATAAAGGCACAATACAAATAAAAATTATATTTTACATCTAGATGAAACACATTTTTCTTACCTTAACATGTTCTAGCCAGTGTGTAGACTCTAGACTGGATAGCCAATGAGATTCCTCCACAGTGGGGTAGACGATGTCTTTGAGCTTCTTTAGGGACTCTCTCATGACATGGATATTCTGAATGTCCAGGAAGATGAGCTCTGCATTTTGGTACTCATCACCCTCATAGCCTCCTCCTGTGGCCTGGGGAATAGCAAAGACGGTAAGAGAAAATACAAGACTAAACTGTCTGGCCAGCGATAGATGAAGATGAATGAAGGATGAAGAATGAACAGCATCCACCACACGATCGAACAAATTCACATTAATCGCGAAACAATCAGATCATCATTTAGTCCTGTGATCAGCATGAATAGAAAGTTTTGATTCTATTCTATGAGTAATGAAACCTTCAATATTTTAATTATTTCTCATTTTACAGCGTATAGTAGCACATCTACTAAGAGAACCAGATAAGGTTACGGGGAAAACACTGTTCGACGTCCTATGATAACAGAAGGCCCTGACACAGATATTGATATTGAGACGATTTTATTCTGATTCTTGTTTTGTAACCATTTTGTTATTTGTGAACACAATGGGCCTTGGGCATTTTAACTTTTGGATTGCTATGGCAACTGGCAGCTTATAGAAGCAGCAGCCGGTAGCTCCCTTAAACTTCGCTACACTTTTCCTTTTTTATCTGTTTTTTCCAGCTTTAATGCCAAAACATGTGTTACCTCTGACATAAATACAGTCATTGGAAGATAAAGAGGGGTTTTTGAAATAAAAAGCAGCAGACCACGATCCACTCGGCCCAAACAACCGGACCAGGTGCCATGCAGTGATTGCTTCGAGGAGAGGAGAGAGAGCCAGGAGAGGAGCATGCTGTTCTTAAGCTTGGACTTAATTCTGCTCCTCAAGAGCCGGTCTGGATAAAATGGGACTCATTTAGAATTCAGAGACTGGTATTCCTACATCGTTACAGAGACCTGCCCCATCAACATCACAAGCACTCAGCTGGTGGTTCATGTTCTGAGCTGTCAGCACAAGACTCCAGCAAGAGGTGGACTCCAATACAGTCAGTTTGTTACCATATTTTAGCATGAAGGAACAACAAACTTAATTTTGTTATGCAGCCTTGTGCTGTATCTATGAAAGGTGGAGCAACAAGCTCATCTCACATGTACGTGAAAACACAGTGTAAAAGGGTCAACGCTCTGAGACAAAAACACAGACAGCACCCCAAAACAAGTTAACGGATGGTCAAATGTACACAATGCAGTGGATACGAGTCGCCTCTAACCTGACTGACAGGTTGCCATGGTAGCACCTTGTCAATCACAAGGTAGCCCCACCTTAAAGCCTCCCCTGCTTTCTGGTCTATGTTCCTCTAAATGGGAGGAACATAATGCTGTGTTGAAGAAGACTTGAAACTAGCGAGACCATAAACTCATTAGCAAAGTGTTTATTGAAGGAATAATCTCACCTTTTAAAAAGGTTGTGCAACAATCTCTACACCGTATTAGAACTACCGAATCCACATCTCCATCTATGACTTTCCATTTTCCTCTCATTACTGCAAAGACTATTTCAGACAGACTGATGCAGAAAGTACTGCAGATGAGATGGTAAGCTGCTATTCTCCCTCCTTATCTGTTAAATCAACTGAAAGCACTTCTCGTCCCTTCTGACCTTGTTGGCCACAGCGTTGACGTTGGGACGAGCGTCGTAGATGGTGAGCTTGGCGGTGTCGTTTGCCTCTCTGATCAGGTCCAGGTAGCGTTCATCATCCTTGTTTCTTTTACCAGACATACCCACCAGAGGCTGACTGCAGCGGACGATCACGGCCTGGTTCTCCCTGTGGATCCAAGATAGAACCTAAGGCACAAAGACAGATGAAAGGTTTACATCTGCTGTAGGAAATGGAGTCACTGTCAGGTAGCTTGTGATGGCAACACAGTCTTCCAGGTTGACAAGCACAAAGCAAAGAAGACAGCTTCACAGGAATGGGCTCAGCTCACGCTGTGTTAGTTTTAAAAAAATGCAGTCAATTCACCAGTTTGAATCATTGAGCACACTAGATGGTTACTTCTACCCCAACCTCTGATTAAGGCCACTCAAAAAGAGTCCCCTCGGGCTGTGTACTGCTCAAACAACCACTGCACGTCAAATACTTTGTTAGTTAGGGTTAGTCCCTGGTTGGGAATAAGGAGATGGGATTTGTTTACAGCCTGAAAGGAAAGACTGCCTTCAGTAGGGCCACAGTGTGACTTAATAGTCTCACTGCAGACTGCCTGTTACGGTAAAAATAAAATAAGTATTAAAGTGTATGTTCTTGAGTTCCATTGTTAGGAAATCCAAAATGATTATTAAAAAGTGTAGTTATCAGAAAGTAATGACAGCCAAAAAATGAGGAAATGTCACATGACTCAGATCCAAGGCCCTGCTACAAAGCATTCACCTCTTAATTTCACTTCTGCTCTATATTGGCTATATTGGTTATTTTAACACTTTATTTCTGTCATTTATTACACTATTAAATAGTACTGGGCGCAATGACTAAAACAATCCAAAGTCTCATACATCAGATTTCTCCATGCCATACAACTAAATGTAAACACTAGTAAGTGGACCATGAGTTAACTCAAAATTCTGTAGTCATGCTAATCTGGTTCAGTTTTACACTCACCGGTATGCGTCCTCTTGACCTGAAGGCAGCCACTCTTCTGAGGTCCTCCTCTTTACTTTTAAAGGGTACAGCCAACATAGTGGGGTAGGTGTCACACAGCTCATAGTTCTTATTGATGAATGTAATACGCCACTTGTTATTAGGTAAGCCCTACAAAAGGTAATGATCATCATCAGTGACTCATTCAAACACTGTAATGCTTTTAATGCAAAATCTACTTTGAATTCAAATTCCGTTCTGCTTAATACTTCAAAGCACTTAACAGATTGGTTCCCTAGTACACTGCTGACCTGTTTACTGGAAAAGGTCACACTATCTCCCACCATCACCTCCTTTTTTTTAGTGGCATTAAAAGCAATAGTACTAGTGTAATAGCAAAGTTCTATTGCTGTACTTCTGTTCCTCCTTACCTGCCGTCTGAACTCTTCCATGGGTTTGTAGATGTTCCAGCCATTCTCCTCGTACTTCTCCTGAGTCACATATGCAAACAGTGGCTGCATAGAAGGAAGAGAAGGAGACTTTTAACTTAGACTACACAGTGAACCTTAACACACCAACACACACGCCCACACGTCAGACCAGTGGCAGCTTGTGTTCAATGCTGGCTAGAGGTCTCTCCATGGCAACAGCGGCGTGTGTAGATTCAGCGACCCCTTAATTATTGCTACATTTTGTTTTAATGGTTTTTTTGTTCTTTTTTTTTACGGAAAATCTTATTATGATCACCTATGACAGAAATACATTAATCAATATTGGAAAAGAAAGTGCGGGGACTGGACTGAGTGCAACGAACCTGGAAACGATAACTAGCAACGGTATCTCCCGACAAAACAAGCAGACCAGCAGGAGGAAACATCGGAGAAGGAAGAGAGGGAAGTGAGCGGGGGAAAAGAGTGAAACTAAATCAGTCTGACCCAAAGGCTTTCCCACTCCCCAGCCTACTCCTGGCTAATGTCTGGTTGCTGGAGAATAAAATGGAGAAAGTTAGACTAATGGTGCTTTCACAGCAAACGCGAATCGAGCGTTTGGGGCGGTGAGTTTACATACAAAGTCAATGCAAAGACGCGTAGAGCCGCGATTTCCAGTCGGGCGGCGCGAAGCGACGCGAAGTGGGCGGGGCCGGCGACGCGAAGCTCAACGAGCTCAACGCGATGGAATTCGCGTGAGTTGAATATTTTCAACTCAAGCGAAACAGACGCGCGACGCTGAGTCGCGATAGCCTATCAGTGTTGAGATTGTCCATACGTCACCGAGGCTTCAGAGCGTTGTGTGCAGAGGGCCGGGCAGAGCGGGGGATTGAAAATCTGCAGGCCGGGTGACAGCTGCTAAACTTGGGCTAGAGGAGCAGGGAGCAGCGCTCCAACCTTCGGAGAAATAAATACCTACAAGTCGGTCGGTTTCGGTTCTGACAACTATGCCGTTTACACGGAGGAGGAGCTCGGAGTTAAATGTTTTTATTGAATTAGCGTTTTACTTTAATTTTGGGGATTTCAACGTTGATTTATCTTGACTGGAGCTTCTCAGCAGCTAGATTCCGTTCACATCCGGTTACAGTATTGTTGTGAGCGTCGTTAGCTCTGTCGGAGGACTACGATTTCATATTTATATAAAAACGGGACAAAGCTGGACATTACTTGGAGAAAAGAAAGCGAGGAGGTTGAACTACCTGGTGAGTTCAGAAAACATGTGTCTGTAACTTTATTAAAGCTGTCATTGTACTTTACTGTGACCAAGTTAGCATAGCACAGCCCTGATCGATCCAAACTCCGTTCAGAAAACAAACATTTTATAAGTTGTTGTCCTGCTGTCTTGCTGACAGACCTGACAAAGCATGAATTCAAATGTTCAAGTCATTTTGGTTGGTTATGTTCCCCACTGGGATTTCAGAGTATTCTTTTAATGGTCTTCTCTACGTTCCTCAACATAGAAACACACAGTCCCCAACGTAATGGAACAACTCTGTTGGTTTATGTTCTGACCATCAGTTTTATTTATTTCACCTTTATTTCTGTCGGTTTATTTAACATTACAGATAACTTAAATAGAGCCTGAGTATGACAGAAAGAACCTATTGTATTATTATTCTACCGTTGTTCAGTAGTCAAATTCTGAGTTGCCTTGATGAAAGTCATGGAAGCTGGATCCGCCTGTGAGTTCAAATGTTTTACTTTGATTTTCAGATTGATTCCAGCCCTCATTCAGTTGGTTATTTTGGTTTTCTTTGACCGTTGTGATGTCATTTTGTTCTCAACAAATTATACAATGTACTGTAAATATTTTTTTTTAAACTTTGAACCATTTTGTTCAGTGAGATCTAAGGTGTGATTTAAGTGTTCCCTTAAAGTGCCATAGAATGGAAATGTATTTCCCTTGTCATAGTTGAATAAAAAGAGTTCAGTACATGTTACTGACATACTGTGAGCCTCAATCTCAATTGTTCATATTTAATCTTGTACATGCAAAATAACCAGAAAAATCCCCTGCTACAGATTGCTAACTGCTAGCTGTTGCTAACAGTAGCTCCTGTTATCAGCGGGCTCTAAACCAGCGGTCCAAAGCTTCTATACAAATGTTAGAGGTGTAAAAACACACCCCAGAGCAACAGCTTCCAGGAACAGCACCAGGACAGATAGCTGCACAGCTAACAAAGTAGCTAACAGCAGCTGCTGATTGCAGAAGTTAGCTGCTTAAGTAACCAGTAACATATAAACTACATAAATCGGCAAAAGTGGAGGCAGAGCAGTTGAAGGACATCAGGAAAAAGGGGACAATATTTTCTCTATTAAATCTGAACCAGTTATAGTAAAACCAGTGAATAAAGTTGTGTTTTTGTACAGAAATCTGTGAGGCCCGGTCACATATCAGGCCTTAATATCAGCTCATAAATCATCTTTTTCACTTTAATATCAGCATCGGCCCCCAAAAACTCATCTCATCATCTCACCTCTAGTAGAAACCTATATATGAACATGAGAATTAGTATTCTACAACACCTTAAATTTTTATGAACAGTGTACAGGCCCATTTAAAAAATAGGGGAAAAATCTAATTCTTTGAGCTGCACCTATTCAGTCTGAGGGAGGCAGAATAAGTTAAGGGTTTTCTTGTCTCCACGGGCTGTTTCCACAGACTAGCCCTGGTAAGGCTTCTGACAGAAATTTTAGCATACCAAAATTTATGTCAAACAAATGTAGCTGTGGTGTGGGCGGGGAGCAGTGTGTCATGGTATATGAGTGGGCTGCATCTCAGTATTTAAACATTTGCATGAATACTGGGCATTGAAACAAATGGAGGACGACAACAAGGAGAAAAAGTGCCTTCTCAGCCAGTACTGCATTGATTTCAATGGTTTGCTGCTATAAATACACTCAGTGTTCAAGACTGGACTCATTTGATAATAAAGGGAGTGGAGCATTGGCTTTAAAGTAACCCTCATATACATAGTGTCCGTTGTGCTCTAAATTTTACAGGTGTTTTTTGTGGTTTGTCTAAGCAATGGCTCAAAGTATCTAAGAAAATGACAAGTTGATTCCACCGGGCACAGTTCAATAACGTTGCATCTGCGACATAGCTTCATATCCCACAGTATAGTGTTTTGTCTGCCTGATTTTTCTGACTTGCTTAGATTTTTTGACTTGATAATATGTCCTTGTAGGGCTGTGCAATATGCTGATATCTATCATTTGATGATAGAAAAATGTTTACAATTATGCTCGATCATTATTTCATTGCAAATTCTGTAATATTTCTACAAGGGAACATCATTTTGCACAGCGGTGAAGTTAGTTAAAACTAACCTGAATCTAACTTCCCTGCGGTCCGTGCATGCTGTCACAAGTTGTTCTAAATTGGAATCAGCAGGTCGAACCTTTGCACAATCGCAAATTAGAATCGGCCAGGAAAAATGTAATCTGTGCATCTTTAGTATCATACAGAGCAGGTCTAGACTGTACTCTGTGTAATATTAGACACAGCAAGTGACGCAGAGAGACCAAAGACAACTCTCGGAAGCCAGCAGCAACTGACAACACAGAACAGTCTGAAAGAGAGACCACAGCTACTTCCAGTGTCCAACAGCAGACAGTGAGAGGGATCCCTTCATGTGGTGAAAGCTCTCCTTGGGTCAGCTGTTCAGCAAAAAATCTAATAAATATAAAATCAACCACTTTAGATTTGTGGTTGACCAAAGCTATTTTTGATATAAAGGAAACCCCATCAGTAGATGGCAGCAGATGCTAGAAGCTGCCTTACCAGACCATGTGAGAGGGGGAAGGCATATCTGAAGAGGATCTCGAAGATATCTCTTCTGCTGTGACCCTCCTGCTTCAACGCAAACCTCAAGTTCCTCATGTCCTGAGATCAGAGAAGAGCAACAACACACACACAGAAACAGCATTATTGGATGACAAGATCTTTGGTTGCATTAAGCTGAAATTAATTTTTCACAGAAATAGCATTGCACACCTTTAACAAAGAAAGGATCAAAGTCAATGTAGCAGAACCAGAGCACTCATCTTTTTATCCCACACATTCTTCTTCCTTGCCAAAACCTGGTGGCAACATTATCCATGTTGCAACAATGAAACAGCTCAAAGGTCAAAGGCATGTTAAGCTAGTAGTGTCTAATGTAGCCTGGAGCCGTCTACAGGGATGTGGTTAGCTCACTTTTGTTAGGTCCTCTATTTCTGCCTCTACTTTCCTTACTATTCAGAATATACAAAATAATAGCACGAAGATGTCGCTAAAACTTCCCCATCTGGTGTAGACTTCACATCTTCAGGGGGCTTGCGTTAAAGATGCTCATGCCGCTGAACTTGTTTCACTCGTTTGTTTTTCTCTGCTTTGTGCGTCTTTAAAGCATGCATAGTCCAGCCCTGATTTGCAACACAGCCTGCCCTGAACATAGAGCAGAGACAGTAAGAGATAACTGCCATGCTGGAAAAGCTAACTGCCAAATCTCTACTGGTGGACACATTTCTACAGTCGGCACAGGCTGTCATATCGCCCAACCCTGAACATGACTTTATGTGTGCTCCTTGTAAACAAACAAATCAGCTGGCAAACAAAGACATTCCTAATTGCTGTACCACTCACACACCTTGCAGATGATATCCAGGCCGTAGGAGTTCTCTCCTCTGCTCGACGCCCCACCCATCTTCTCCACCCGACTGATGGCACCCAGAGGAACATCCAGCATCACAGCCACGTCCTACAGCAAGAGCAGAGTCAGCATGTTGTTACGCTCACTAACACATAAAATGAGTCACACAGTCAAGCACACAAGCCATTAACATGACATCAACCTCTCTACTGCTTATAAATGGTGTGAATACTGACAAGGAATGCTCCCTTTGTTTCCCTGCATACAGTGTGCATAAAGGACACTAAGGCATAGTCCCATTTACCTCTTGCTTCTACCACTTGGCCCTTGCCCTCCGTTTTGCTCGTTCACAGGGTTACGCGATTCTTGTTATAATAGAGGGATAGGGCTACATAGCCCTTGAAGGGACACACTCCAAACTAAGGGCTATGAGAAAGTTCCTAGACTGCAAGTATTTTCTTTGTAAAATTTACAATAGCCATGGTTATTTTTAGTTTAATATCATTTCAACATAATATGGTTATTTTCTTCAAAACAATAAAATGAAAAGAAATCGAGCATGTTACCTCGATAGCCAGCTTCGGTAGTAACGTTAGTTACCTGGTACTGAAGCTGTGTTTTTTATTTTTAATTGGTGACTTGATAGATCGACTGATGTGTGATATAACGTTACCATACGAGAGAGATTACCACAGCGAAGGACAGCATATTGGAATCGTTGTCATGGAGAAATCCTGTAAAAACTTGTCGCTTGTCTAAACGTCAGAGCCATCGTCGACTACTGATGACGTATCGGGTTCCTAAAAGGTTGCTCCATTTCATAAACTTGCGTCTCATTTTGCGTTCATTTAATCCTGTCCAAATGGGTTTGCGTTTGTATTAACAGACCACAGCAGCAGTGCACAGACTTAAAACACCACAAACAGCCCACAGAAGATCGCCGATATGTTGTTTAACCTTGCTGCTGGTAGACTAGTTAATGGCTTCTGTCTGTTTGACAGACAGAAGCCATTAACTAGACCCACACTTCATCAGTATTGAGCCACTGAAGCCCCTTTTCCACCAAAGCATTTTGAGAGGTGGTTCGGAGCTAGTGCCTACTTGCGAACCAGTTCTTTCGACAGCCAAAGAACCGGTTCTCGGCAAGGAAAACTGCTTCCAAAGTGGCACCACCTCTTTGCTGGACTAGAACCGTTCTTTTACCACGTGCACAGTGACGTAATGATGTCGTTCGCTGGGCTCTCTAGTCAGTGGAGAAACAAACAGGTTCTGAGAGGGTTCGCAAGTTGAACCTACTTTGAACCAACTTTGAATCAGCACCAGTTCCGAACCAGTTCTTTTTTGGTGGAAAAGAGGTATGAGTGGCCCACATGAGTTTAATGGGACTCACAGCTTCTGAGCTCTTGAAGTAGAGTCTGTAGTTGGTGATCAACACTTTGCCTTTCACAGCTCCACTGAATGGACAGATGTAGATGATGTCTTTATCTGAAAACAGATGAATACAAACATTGTTTACCGATTTGACTTCTTACCCATCTTCACTCATGATCTTACACAGGCCTTGATGGCTCAGAATAGGTTCCTTTTTTTACATTAGCACTCTGGTTCATTATTATTGTAGATAAGCAGGGAGTGCTGTATGGGAAGAAATCACCACACATGCAGAAAAGAGGAAGCAGAAAAGGAGAACAGAGACATCTACTCTGTGAGACAAATGACGACATTCGTAACTGGCATCTACATCACATGTCAACTGATCACAGGTGGAATCACTGTCACAACCAGAGAATACTGACAGGCTGAGTCATAAATAGAACTAACTTATGACAACATTATGTGGCTTTCCAGCAGAAGCAGGTCCAGCTGTATTTAGTACAGTACTATTCTGCCCTCCAGACTGAGTGGGAACCGCACTGTTGAGACGACTGCAGTTGCTTAAAGTTTTCACAAGTAGTGCTACTGAAACTAATAGTGTTTTTGGATTGATGGTAAAAAAAAATTTTTTTCACGTCAAATAACATTTTGCAGTTAAAACTTGAGTATTTTGTAGTTTCCTGTTAGTAACAATGGCAATGTACTCACTTAAGTCTGACGAGGAACATGGTGACATTCTTTACTAAGTCCAATTACATTTTTTTGTCTTGCTGATAGATCCAAACAGTTAATTTCATAATTATGTGTTGAGTACAAAGCTGAGACAGGATGTGGATAGCCGAACTTTGCATAAAGACTGGAAGCAAGGGGAGATAACTAACCTAAGTCCAAAAATACATCTTGCAACACCTTGAAACCTCAGAAATAGTTACATTATTCAATTCCCTTAGCCACATTTTTTTTAATTAGCTGTTTGAAGTGAGTCTGTGTCTGACTGGCATGCTTCAGTTCAGATATCTACACTGGCCGCTGAGTGACTGGCAGTTGATGCACAGAACTGTACCACAAATTAAGCATTTTTACTTTCGAAGTTGTATTTTCTTCTGTCTTACATGCCTAACCACAGTAACCGTGTGCTGCTCTGGCTGTGCACCTGGAGGAGGTACAGTGTTAGCGAGAGTAATGATGGCCAAAACTACAAAAAAAATAAAAGAAGTTTAATGAACCTGATTTTTATTATATGTTAACATATATACTACTTTATTAAATATGTACAGCAGGTTATTGGACTGGTCTGGATCTGAGTTCACATACTTAGTGAACAGCACAGCTCCAAGGAGTAGTAGGAACTCTGCAAGGCTAGTAGAAAAGACTTTGGATAACTTCTGGGCTCTGCATTTGCTTTCAGACTCAATCAGATGTTGGATCCTAATTTACAGGAGCAGTGTTCTCTAAGAGTGCTTTGTTTAGTTCGGATGAATTGCACTAGAGTTCGTTTCCCCCTTTGGTGCAGTTCGCTTGTGATGTGAAAGCAAACAAACCAACTGCAAAGCTGCCTAATCAACAGGTTACCTGTCAGTCTGTATAACCCCATGGGTACTTCTCTTGGTTCGTTTGTAAAACAGCAGCTTGAACAGCAATCAGACCAGAACTAAAATGCAACAGAGTATTGTTTTTTTCACTTGGTCCGGACCAAACAAACCAAACTACAGGTGTGAAAGCCCCAAGTTACAGAAGTAGTTCACCTGACAAAAATGTGCCTGGGAGTCAAACTACTTGCCAATAATCACAGTACTACCAAAGGGGCAAAACACACATGAGCAAACAAATGATTTCAAAGTGACTGAGCAACAGATACTCACCTATAATTCTTTCCTCCCCTGGCAGTAGAGACACTTCAGCTAATAACTCCATTTTCAGAGACTCTCTGGAGGCCTACAAACAAACACACAAAACACACCAAGTCATAAAAAAATCAATAATGGAATAAATCTCAGTTACAGAATTATTTATTTAAATGATTGGTGTGTGAAATTGAGATTGTTTTATTTTATGTTTTATTTTGTGCTTTAATTTTCAGTTGAAGTACCACAAGGGAAGAAACAAAGAGGAAGAACGCAGGGTTGCTGTGAGCCAGTTTAAGTGTGGTCAGATGAGACACCATGAACACGGCACTTTTCCTTTTTAAGAGGTTGAACTGACCAACTGTGAGGTGGAGGACTTAAGGAGCTTAGCAACTAAATTTGACACTGCTGTTCTTTATCCTTATTTGGAATTTTTCATTTCATTGTTTCACTCCAGAGCTAGGCTATAGGTATTTGGATAAGTCTATTCAGAATCAGAATCGGGTTTATTGCCAGGTACATTTTCACATACAAGGAATTTGCCTTGGTATAAATTGGTGCTTACAATACACATGAACATAAATATAAATATATAAAAAACTTCAAAAGTAAGGAGATAAAAAAATGTACAAGTATACAAAAAATACTTTTTTTGTATAAGTTCGTAACATGAGCATAAGCACAGCTGAGCATTGTTGTAAAGTGTGGGTCAGGAGTGTGTGTGTGTGTGTGTGTGTGTGTGTGTGGGGTTGGGGAGGGGAGTTCAATGGAATGGTTCACAAATAAACATATCCAGGTTTTAGAATGGCCAAGTCAAAGCAAAGTCCAGACCTGAATCCAATCGAGAATCTGTGGAAAGAACTGAAAACTGCTGTTCACAAACACTCTCCATCCAACCTCACTGAGCTCGAGCTGTTTTGCAAGGAGGAATGGGCAAAAATTTCAGTCTCTCGATGTGCAAAACTGATAGAGACATACCCCAAGTGACTTACAGCTGTAATCGCAGCAAAAGGTGGCGCTACAAAGTATTTACTTAAGGGAGCTGAATAATTTTGCTCGCCCAATTTTTCAGTTTTTTATTTGTTAAAAAAAAGTTTGAAATATCCAATAAATTTCGTTCCACTTCATGATTGTATCCCACCTGTTGTTGATTCTTCACAAAAAATTACAGTTTTATATCTTTATGTTAGAAGCCTGAAATGTGGCAAAAGGTCGAAAAGTTCAAGGGGGGCGAATACTTTCGCAAGGCACTGTATGATGGTGGTGATGGCGCGATGGATAAGACACATGCCTTTGGTGTGAGAGACCCGGGTTCAATCCTCCACTGTGACCCATCCACCATTGTGTCCCTGAGCAAGACACTTAACCCTTCGTTGTTCCAGAGGCGTACGACCTCTGACACATATAGCAATTGTAAGTCGCGTTGGATAAAACTGTCAGCTAAATTAATAAATGTAAATATAATAGTATATAATCATATGGGACACTTTTGTTTCTGCTTGAGTAGGCTACTTTTATTTGTAACTGGCTACTTCATTTTCCAGCTTATAGCCTATTTACATATTTTTACTTAACTTTTTCATTTCATTTTTACAGTGAGGTATTTGTACTTTATTTTTTAAAGGATCTGAATAGGCCTATGTTACTTTGCTCACCATTGGCTAAAAAAGCCAAAGCTGCAGGTTGAAAAGAGGATGGAGAGTTTATGACTGCATCAATAATAATTTAGCACATATTTGTCTACACTCCCCAACACCAGCCGCTCTCACTATCTTTGATCACAGGCAAGTGATTTCGTCCTGGAATTGTAAAATCAAAATGCTAGGGGGAAAAACTACAGTTACTGCATTCATCGGGTCTTGCGCTTCCACCTTCCTCTCTGTGTGTGCACATGCATCCATGTTGCCTGGTAATGAACGCGTTCACGGACACGGAATTCATGAATGTATTTATTATTGTCATGAGTAGATCCCACATGCACATTTAAAGAGGTTACTTCAATCAATCACGCCTCCATGTGTTCTGACTCAGCAGAGATTAGATTGAATTAAAGTTTTCTGTTAGATTTTGAATTGCCACCTGAATTTTGTGTTTCCTTTTACATAACTAAAAATATTTCCACCATAACTTGATGCCGAACAAAATGCTTTACAGCAATTAATGTAAGATATAGACAAATAAAAATCTGTTTCACACACAGTGGTGTATAACAAATAAAACAAACAAGTCAATGTAAAATTAAAAGAAAAAAAGATGCATCACATAGCGGTTTGTATTCAATAAATAAACCAGTACCAGTAAACCAGTAAGGGGGAAACAAACAATATTAAAAAAAGAAATAAATTCCTTGGAATAGCTAGCAACACCCTACCAGAGGATTTCAGTCTGCGTCCCGGATCATAGGCAGCCACTGCAGGATGCTAATACCGGGGTGATATGGTCACTTGTTTTTTTGCAAGTTAAAAGTAGAGCTGCAGCGTTTTGGACTAATAGTAGGCAGTGAACTGATTTGTGACTATATGTACAGGGAATTTTAATAAATCATGCATGGATGAATGTCTCCAGATCTGTGGCTGAAATAAAAGTTTTAACCCTCTTAAATGATAAAAACATAATTGAACAACTTACTTCACGTGGGGTTCAAAACACAAGACCTTGGAAAACTAGGTTTGCCTTAGAGCTGGATGATATCCCCTAAAATCTAAATCACGATTAATTGAACATTTTACTTCGATTACAATTATTGAAAGATTTTCTTTTGAATGTTGTTTTGTGTAATTATGAAGACACGGTTCCCCTATATTCGGCGCTGCTGAATAATGACCACGGCTACTAAAATTTCACTCAATTATTAATCTCAATGCAGAACTAGCCTACTGATTTTCACCTACACACTGTGCGAGCAAAGCAACACACACTTTGCTAGCTTCCTCTCCTCATTCATCAGGACATTTAAGTTATGTGACAGGTCCTGTTATAGCGGAGTTAACGTTAGCTATTTTAAAGAGTGCAGAGTGTGTTCGTAGTGAGTGAGTGGTGAAGCGAAAGAGAGAGCGTCAGAAAGTGATGGAAAAAGCGAGTGAGTTTGTTGTTAGTCTGGCAGCTGTTGTTTTGCCAACTGCTGGAAAGTGAAGCCAGTTAGAGCCAGCTAACCTCTGCCTGACTCCAGTCTGGAAGCTCAGCAGGACTGGACAGGGCTTAGTCACATGACCAAACATACAGTAGTGTGCTTTTAAGGGAAAAGTACATGAACACAAACTGTAGGGAAAATATTTATAAATAATCAAAATGGTAAAATTCCGTTGGTTAAAGGCTCTAAATTTCAGTTTCGATTACTTTTTAATTAATTGTCCAACCTAGTTTGCCATGATTTGAATTTTATGAGCAGGGGGTCCAAGTACAATGACATCAGATTTAACATTAGGACATCCAGTCATTTATTTCAGCAAGGCACTTGTGAATGGTTGCAGTTCAGAAAGGGCAGGAACTTCGCTAGAATGCAGGAAATCAAGTGTTTAACACTTGTTGTTAAATGAATGAACGGACATCTGATTATTATCATTATTATTATTATGACTTTTAATAACAAGATTTTATATAGCCTATCACATTTACTAACTAAAATGTAGAGTGAAATAGAAGGTGTAACAGACAAGGTGACAATTCAGCTACGCACATGGCGTAAGAAGTCAGCAACAGCAAATGACAGTTGAGAGTTTTGTGTTGGGTCGATAAAGTAGAGGTCATTTAGGTGAAGATTTCTGGGTTGGGCTAAGCCCCCAGTATTTCAAGATCTTAACAGCGCCCCTGTTGTCGTAACTGCTTGAAGTTTGGCTGTGTTAGAAAAATTGTCAACTTGCTAGATTTTGATCATAAATAATGCAATCATAACAAATGCATGTTTGCAGCTGTAAAGTAGGGGCTCCAAATCACACAATTAACACATTTTGAACTTGCTCTATAAATATAAATTTCTAATTACTGACTATATTCTTACTGACTTATTATAATATTGTCACTTCTTAACATTGATCAACTTCATTCAAAGAATGAGAGTCAAGTTTTGGGGCACATCCTGTGTGTTTAGCAGTTATAATGTGCGATTTATTCATCCCAATCATCATTTTCTTTTATGGTGTGATATTAACCAACATGACATACATATCTGACTTGAGACATTGTGGACTAAAGAGGTGGTATTCTGCTCATTTTCAGGTACAAAATCCTATTTAGGGGTTGTACCAGAAATGGTATACATGGTTTAATTTTCAAAAAACACCATATTTTTGTCGTACTGCACATTGCTGCAGGTCCTCTTTTCAACCTGTGTTGGAGCTGTATGTGTTGCCAGCTTCGCAACATAAACTGGAGCAAGAGTTTCAGAGTGGTGAGTTATTAATCTGTAACAAAAGTATCTTTCATCCATAAAGTTTTAACTGAACTCTGTCTCCACATCACAGTAACACCTTTATGTCCACTGACTGCCTGGAGGGTAGCTAGTGTTTGGAAGGGAGAGGAGAGCTGTGTGCTGCAGATCAGTGTATTCCCAGCGGTGTTTTTTGAGGGCGTGTCGGAGTAGCCGCTTGGCATTCTATTTGGAAACGGCTGGACTACAAACGAGCTGTTTTCAGTTTTCTGTGGGAGATGGGAACTTTGGGCTGGACTTTGGGCTTTTTCACTTTGCAAACCTATAACATGCACCAAAAAAGGTTTAGAACGCAATAAAGGAGAGGGGAAAAGCCAAAAAGCATAATACCACCTCTTTAAATATGTGGAAAGTGAAAAGGAGATAAAAACTCTGGGAAATATCCGCAGTAAATTAAGATGATTCGCCAATCATTCTTTTTCAGGGCTGCATTGGCCCTGGCTTCTCACCATTTCAAAATTGCCAGTTTAACTGGCATCCCTGCATAACTGGTTTAAGATATGAGAAGAAATATTACATCACTAACCAGCCAGCAAAGGAACACAGTCCCAGTGCAGACCCACTAGGTAGAGTACGAACAGAAAAAACACACACACAGAAATCCACTTACACTTGAGATGTGTGTGTCCAAGGTGTTGGAGTTGTAGACTGAGACTGGTGAGGCCATTGCTCAGGGAGGGGGGCTTCCACAGGCTGAGAAAGACAGACACAGAGACCATTTGCGCTGTCATGCCAAAATCTACCAGCAGCAAGTGTCAGTATAATACCAGGATGTCAGTACAGATTCATCAGAAGAAAATATGAGATACTGGAACATTTGTTATTTTCAGGACCAGAATGCACCATGTCAGACAGGACGCAACTTCCAGTGCTAACTTGCATGGATACCATTACAAAAATACCAGTGACACCTAAAAAAGCATATTTTCTATTAAAATAGTCAAAGACAACTGCTGTTTTTTACCACGATAAGTTTACACACACACACACACACAGTCCTCTGGTTTATTAGAAGTAAAAAGAGAGCAGACATTTGAACAAAATGTTTGATCACAAGCAAACTAAAATGTAATCACAGGTTAACAAAACAATTTACTTTTAAAATAAAACATACTAACAGACTCAAACATGACATGCTATCTCTCCTGTGGACAGCCATTTAGTAGTCTAACTTCTTATTAGACACACTGTAGGCAAGACAAGCATACAGTACATGCTACAATGACTTCTATCACTCAGCAGCTCAGTTACACACAGTTTTTTTTTTTACACAAAATACTTCACATACTTTGGTGAAATGTCAGGAAGGTATTACAGTTTGAAGAAAAAAAAAAGATTCACCCCCCCAAGCCTAGTTAGCCAGCTGACTTTAGGCTTTACTCAGGATTTCCTGTACAATGAAGCTGGCTCACTTCTAACTGGGTTATATGGCACATTAGGCTACATGGCTGACCCACTTCAGGCCAGGTTCAGTTCTAAGGACTGGATTAAAAAATCTAAAACAGCCTGCCTACTGACATTTAAGCTCACTGAAAAAATTAAGTCTTCTCCAGAGTCCTGATCGGAGTCAGAATAGGGCCTGACTATTGGTTATTGCTATTGCTGCTACTCACTTTTGCACTACAACTGCTTGTCCAGGGCAATTAATGCTGATCACCAGTACATCACATGGAAATCAGCAGAATCCCAAAACGGTCCAGCTGGACAAAAACTGGCCATGCCACGGTACTCATGCCTTAAGACTCCATCACAACCTGCTCAGCTACTATACAATCTGTTGCTCTGTTCAGCACCATGGGTCCACGCCCTGTCAACAGATCACTGGAGAGCTAACATCCAGTGCCCTGTTTGAAAGGTAGGCCTACCTCAGTGTTTCACACAGGATTTTAAAAGACTATGGTGGGTGGGCCTTGGGGCCTCTTGGGGGTTAAATGCATTAATTTGGTGCAAAATTAAGAGGCTATCTATGAAGACCTTTGCACTCTTGTAAACAATGTTGTGCTCTAGAAAACTATTTAATCATAAACCCATTGAATAGCTATAAGTAGTGATGAAATAGCAACAAAAGTCAACCAATTTATTTAAGGTTTTTCCAGCAAACCTAAATCAAAGATTAAAGCTACAAGCAGCTAAATTCCTAGGAGGAGTCCGTTAACCATAAAATTCAAAATGGCCAACTTCCTGTTGAGTTTAGGGTATGGGTTTTTGAGGCTTTTTTGTGTGACTTGATATGATACATGTCCCCAGAAAATTTCGTGCATGTGGGTTGAACGTGGACAAGGGGCTAATTTTTTCCAATTTTCTAGGTGGCACTAGCGAGTCTTTTTGCCATGCCTGTGTGCAAAGCCATAAAATATGATTTTTTTCAACACTTCTGACATGTGTGCAAAATTTGATGACTTTTCAAGCATGTTTAGGCCGCCAAAATTGAGCTTACTTTGAGAAAGACAGACAGACAGACAGACAGACAGACAGACAGACAGACAGACAGACAGACAGACAGACAGACAGAAAGAAAGAAAGAAAGAAAGAAAGAAAGAAAGACTTACAGTTTCATTAGGGACCTTGCACAGTTTGTATTTTCTAAATAGAAAATACAAAGTCTTTACATTTACATTTTATTGTTTTTTTTCTTTTAATGGACACATGTAATATGTTTTATACTTTCTGTGAACATAATCCAATTTATCTTATTTCCATCCTGTATAGACACCTTATTTTGAAAACCAGACATTGTCAAATGTGTATCCTCACGCTAAATTCATCAAGTCCAACATAAATTATGTTGTATGTGGCTCTCTTATTCGCGTAACGTAAAGATATTAAAGTCTCTCTTCAAGTCAGACTCTCGTACAGCAACACTTGTCTTTATAAAGAGAGAAAATGACAGGATAAAGTTGTTAACCTGCCTGTCAGCTCGCACTGGGCCGTTAATACGTGTGCACTTCAAATTTAGGCAGCTAGCTTAATCATCTTCTCAGAAAAAAGTAGTTACCTCAAAAGAAAAGTGGTTGTCTCAATTCAGATGCCAAAGTGTGTGACAGTGTGAGCTTACAGCAGCGTGGAGCAGCTCCCGCAAAACACAACGTTAGAGGTCTGAAGTGTTATTATGAGATGTTTAAAAATATTTCCGGTTTATTCTGAAACTATGGCAGAGGAAATTAGACTGTGGCGGGCCACCATGGTCTCGTTAATTACACTGTACCTGGTTTTCTGTTGATGACGCTCTTGTCTCCAGTTCAACTAAATCTAGGACCACTTCGGAAAATTGCAAAACTGCAGGACCGACTTCCATCAAGTAAAGCCCAATCCCAATGTCCCCCCCTAAACCTTAAGCCTTGAACCCTCACAGACTTTACTGACGTCACTTGGAAAATGATTAAGTTTGAGAGGCTGCAATGGCTCAAAAAAGGAATAGGACAGCACCTTGCCACATTATCACGTTACCTTGACGACACTGAAACACATTGCACACTTTTTATTTTATGTTTTTGCCTGATTTTTTAAGTCCTGCAGGCTCTTCCTACAGAGTGGACCTGAGGTAAATGTCAATCTACATTTGTCAGCAATCAATGCATTATTGTTGATCAAAACAGCCTCATTAAGCAAAAAGTAAAATAAATAATTGAATAAACAAAGTGTGTAATAAGGTGATTGCATTCCTCTGACTGCATGTGTTCTGTGTACCATTTTAATCTATGCTAAGAAAAGTTCTAACAATTTTAACAGCGTTGGTGTCGATGCTTCTATGTTTACTGTTTTCTTCTTCTCGTATAACACGGATATGCCGTGATTTTTCTCTTGCTTCAGGGCTTCCCCCAGTAACCCCAGTGTTTCACGTCATAGCACTATGAACTGTGAACAGTTCCCTCAGGCAAAGTCTGCACAAATGCAGACTTATGAAAAGTGTCTAAAAAAGGCTCAAAATATCTGCGAGAGAGCCCTCGCACACTTGACTATTTGACAGTGGGACAGCCCTAATCCCTCACGGACTTCCCGGGAACGCTCCTCAAAGTCTGTGAGTCTGTCAGTGTGGACATTGGGATTGAGCCCAAGTCTCCTGTGGAGGTGAACGACCGTAACTTTCTGTCTCCCTTAGACAAAGCGAGCATGATCAACTTTGGAAATCATGATTTAGTAATTTACTAAATTTAGTAATTTACTAAATCATATACTGATTCTGCTCTCCAGTGATCTTACCTGGCCCACTGATGGTCTCATAAAATTTAAATGCAAAACTGCGGGACCGACTCCTACAGTAAATGCCTCCAAATGTCAGAACTCTGCAGTGAGGAAGCAGAGGTTATCTAAACACTTTCAAACTGTCCATTTGGTGAAGATCCTATGGGACCCACAGCTGAAGCTGAGAGGACTTTTTGGTGGGACCTGGACACCAGGGCCCGTATTCACAAAGAATCTTAAGGCTAAGAGTAGCTCCTAGTGACGTAATTCTAAGAAAATTCTTAGAAAAGTGGGTGTTTACTCTTAAAATTAAAGAAAAAGTCCTAGTAAAGAAAAAAGTAATTCATAAAGCATCTTAACCCTTAAAAGAGCTCTTAAGCTCAGAATTGTTAGGAGCAGGGACGAGGACTTTTAAGAGGCTTAAGAGTTTCTTTAGTAGAGGAGAAAATGGCAGAAAGACGAAGAGGGAGAAGAAATGTGTTGCAGGATGACAGTGAGTTAATCAGACGCTATAGATTAGATCGTGCAGGGATCGTGTTTGTGACTGATCTTATTAGATACACGCAAACATCCCCGACACAGCGCAGGAATGAAAGGAATCACTACATTAGGATATTTGGAGATGCAGCGGTGATGATTTGGGTCTGTCACAACCTTCTGTAAGCAGAGAGATCACACAAACGATTAAAGCTGATGATACACGGGGCAACTTTTTGAGCAATGTTGCTGAGCAATCTTGCTAGAGGCAAGTCGGACTATGTTTTAAATGGATAGCGTGGGCGGGCGGTGGCGGAGTGGTAGGGAAGGGGATTACGGTAGTAATCTTTACTCATTATTATTGACGACAGCGTTGCCCTGCACGATTGCTCTAAAAGTTGCTCTGTGTATCATCAGCCTTACAGCACTTTCAGAACCTCTTATTGTGTCGCAGTTCATTTCGTTTCCACTGGACATTCCCACCTTACAGGCTCAAAAAACTGTATTTATGAATATAGCAGCTTCCCTCTTGCGCACAACGAGAATGAACCGTTAATAGTTTGCGCTAAGCTCCCTCGTCTGCTTCTCGCCCAGTGCTGTGACACCCGGCCCGAATTTTCCTTTTAGAATTGCGCTTGTGTTCATCCACTAACTGGTCCAGTTGGGCTTTCTGCCCTGCTTGGTTTTGATTCCATGTTTGATCCATTAAAACCAACATTCAAACCACCACTTAAATAGAAACGCCAGCAATCAGTGTAATTGGAAAGAGTGGAACAATTTTTATCATTCCAAGCCAATCAAATACCTTATAGGAAATTAACAGCATGGTAAATAATAAACAGGATTTATATACACATATATAATGTGTGTGTGTGTGAGTGAGGAGAGAACGGTCAAATAGGAAATATTACGCATGTAATTTCCAAATTGAAACTTACAATATAACCTACACTTAGAATCACTCTTTTTTTCCTTCTTGGATAACCAACCAATCACAGTCTTCAAAAGATTGTGTCATACATAGCAACGGGGTCAACCCCGCCTCCTCACTAAGATAAAAGTTTTTGTCTTTTCCTTGCTCAGAGTTGCTCTCAGATCAGTCCTGAATAGCTCTTAAGCTAAGACTCCTAGGTAAAAGTTTTTAAGCTAAGATAAGAGTTTTCTGAGAGGACTCTTAGATTCTTTATGAATACGGGCCCAGAAGTATTGCTTCAAACAGCAAATAGTTGATTCATTTATTATCTAACTAAAATCTGGACTTTCTCTGTGTATCAAGAATGTGGTAACAACAGTCAACTCTGGCCAACGTATTTATGGTGCCTGGATGTCAATGTTTTAGACAGGACAGAACAGAACTTTAGGAAGGGAAGGGGGTTGCATATAATGTATGTGTGAAAAATGGCATTCAATTTGTTTTGTTGCCCAGCCAATGACACATTTCATGATCAGCTCACAGAAATCCTGACAGAGTGCAAACAACAACAAAGAATTCTTCATATGGGTACAGCAGAGATATGGCAGTATGCTGTCCAGAGCAGCAGCAAATCGGGGCTGGATTCTTATGAAATCTCACAAATCTAGCTGACATGCAAGGTAACATGATTTTGACTGCAGGGGACTGCTTCTCCTGTGACAAGAAAGCATGGAGGAGGAGAGAGAACTTGTAAATACAGAGCAGGAGGCACACCAACCCACCCAAAATGAGGGAGAAGAACTTCTTACTAAATTAGGGGTGCGTTTTAAGTCGTGTGGACAGTACTGCAAAAAAGATGTTTTTGGTTTTCATGTCAGCACACGCAGTAGATGAAGGATTTTACCTCCTTGCTACCACTTGCTTTCCAGTCACATTAACTGCAGCTGGCTGATAAATGTTATCAGAATTACTTGCTTGTTACTCACCCTGCACCTCATTAATCCCTCTGTTTTCACCTCATTTGTCAACCACATCACAATTATTGGGCTTTATAAAGAAACTTCAAACACTCAGCTGCCGTGACATTTTGCGATACATAGGCTATGTAGCGATATAATCTCTTGCGATTTCGATTAGACATGGCAACAAGATGGAAACAGCCTTGTCTAGGTGTTGTCATGTGCAAACCACCTCGACTTTGTCTCCTACAGTACTGCCCAGTCTCGTGTTAAGGTCGCCATAGTTGGCTTGACTATGAGCATTAAGGTACCCTTTATTTTTTTCTCATAAAAATAGAAACGGGAGGAGGCGGAAGGTCACATTAAACTAGAAATGAAATATGTAAAAAGTATCGGTATCTGCAATACCAGCCTGGATATTACTTGGTATTGGATTGTATAGTAATTAAGTCGTAATTAACTCGTATGCACATCACTAGTTGGAGCCACCTTTTGCCTGATCGTTCCAATATCGCTGGAAGCTCACGCAGTCTATCGGAGGTAGAATGTGTCCAACTTGACGGCGCTGTTTTTATACCCCGGCCCTGCAGTCATCTGCAGCTCAAGTTAAGCCTAGTTCACACTACACAATTTTTAGCCCGATTTGCTCTGATGGGACACCTTTGCCAAGTGTCTCCTGATGATCTTTGCTGGTGTCAGATGACATTTGTTACAGACAGGGGCGTAGGAGCGATTTTGAATGTGGGGGGGACGCAGAAATGCTAGGAGGGTTCGGGGGCAGGGGCCTTGTTAGGATCTTGTTAGGATCTTTTTGTGGGCTTAGTTCAAAATTTTGAACATTAAACACTTAGTTTCCTGCATTCTGGTGTTTTTTTCACCAATTTCTGCATTTTCTGCATCCATTTATTATTATGTAAAGGGACACACAAAATTGAGGCAGCCCACAGGGGGCTGTATCTTTGTTTCACTGTTGCTTTTAAATGACTTGAAGGCTGGTAATTCTGCCTTCAGATGCGTGCTGAATTGTGGTGAATATTTGAGAACATTTTGACATTTTATGACCTTGTAACTGATTATTTATTCCCATCTTAAATGTGCAATTGTACTCCTGCCTGCTTTGGCCAGGACACTGTTGGAAAAATATTTGTTCTGGTTTTATAAAGGTTTAATAAAACAATTTAAAATCTAAAATTGTCACAGAATATAATGCAGAGCAGATCTCAGCTTTCAGATATGTTTCTCCTGTAAAAAATTTAATAATTTTAATTCAGTTAGAAACTCCTGGACTTTAATAGCTCCTGTATTTCAGCAGGTTTTCTGCTCATGTTCAAAGTTCTGCACAGAATCTAACTGGGTTCTCTGGCATTTCCAGAATAAAGGAATATTTTGAGAGGTCAAACAGGATAAATCATAAACTTTGCATTCAATCCGCGGTCCACCTGCGTGCTCCACCGCGGTGGACGGGATCCATACCACAGATTCTGCAACCCGTTGCACCACTACTATCCTTGGTAGTGTGGTGATGTTTTTTTGTGCACAGGATCACAGCCCCGATGTGTCCACATCAGGAAAGGTCAAGATAGGCTATCAGAGTAAAACTGTTTATTGCATCAGACTAGGCAACTTGATATGTTTATTTTTTAAGTAGCCCATTAAAATATTCTTGCAAATGCAGTGAAGAAGCTGATTATCTGTAATTTAGCTGTTTCTACAATTATTTTCCTTTTTTAAATCTCCATGAAGGTGTTTATAAGATCATTTTAAAATATCACTTTTGCTGCCCAGCCAACTTTTGTTACCTGTGCCTTTTATTATGGAGATGTAGCCAACCAAACCGCTTGTTCTGCAGCAGCACAGGCTGCCAAAACAATCTGATTATTCCTGAAGCATCTAAATAATCTTCACAACGCAAAGACTTATTGTGGCAGAAACACGAGAGCAGCTCGTTGTTGAAGCAGGTAAACCTGCAGACAGAGGAAGCTGTGCTTCATGCGTAAAACCAAACAGGGCTGTTTTATCCACCAAATTTTCTCTCTCTCTCTCTCTCTCTCTATTATACAATTATTTTCCTTTTTTAAATCTCCATGAAGGTGTTGATAAGATCACTTTAAAATATCAGCTTGCTGCCCAGCCACTATTGAATCTTTTATTATGGAGATGTAGCCAACCAAAGTAGCCTACTTGCTTTGCAGCAGCACAGGCAGCCAAAACAATCTGATTATTCCTAAGCATGTAAATAATCTTTACAACACAGATAATTATTGTGGCAGAAAAACGGAGCAGCTCGTTGTTGAAGCAGGGAAGCTGTGCGTCATGCGTAAAACCCTGTTTTATCCAACCACACTCTCTCTCTCTCTCTCTCTCTGCATCTCAAAAATGATAGTTTCCTGAATAAATAACAGCTGGTAGCTGATGAGTGAAAGATTAGTTTCACCTGCGACATTCTGTGGGGCGTGGCGTGCATCGACATTGACTGCCAGCTGCCAGCCACATACAGCGTGCTAGCCTCGAAAATCCAGCTGCATTCTAACATTAACTTAGCTCTCCTTATTAGCTCGGCTCCCTGCATGCTGGCTAATAACTTTTTAAGCTGGGTCTCCGACACTGACAGCGTTGTGTTGGACAGATTTGTGCAGCGGAGCTCCCTGAGGGAGAGAGAGAGAGAGATAAGGTGAGAGAGACGGGCGAGAGGAAGTGTTGCGCTCCGGCGCTCTGCAATCAAATAGGACTAGGCTTAGTAAAAAAAAATCGCAAATCAATCTGTGACGGTCAGCCTTGATATTGTGGCCGCCACAAATAAATGAACGTAAGGGAAACACTGGATCATCTGACTTAGATGTTACAGTGTGAAGTCTTTGCTCTGCAGAGACTAAAGACGCTTTAAATGCGCCGTTAATGGAAAGTGAAAGTTTTCAATTTGCCGGCTTGTTAAAGAGCGACACAGGCAGCTTTCCAACACAGCCAGCAGTGCCATGTGTGCGCTCACTGATTTTCAGTTATATTATTAGAACAATAAAGCCTTAAAGTAAAAAAGCATTTGCCTGATTTTCTAAATGTTTGCATCTGCCCAGCTCTGTGACTGTGAAGAGGCCCGACATCAGGCTCTTCTGCGTAACTGCGCGCACAGACTGGATCATTTCGGTTAATGAAGCAAAATGCAGATTAGAGACTGGTTAAGTTATAAAAGGTATGAATGGAAAATGTAGCGAAATTAAAAGTAGATTACTGGCCTACTGGAGTAAAGAGTATAAAGGTGCAGTTTTTAAAAGGTGTGAACGTGAAAAGGTGCCGATTACCTTTTTAAAAAAAATGTATTTATTTTTGCAAATTTGCGTTATTTGTAACAAGTTCCTACCCACCCTGCAGAGGGGGTCCTCACAGCTGTCTTCAGGTAGACTGTAAGTAACAGCAGCACAAAATAAATGGAATATTGAGGCACTTTGCTGCACCCTCCTGAGCGGACTCTTTTTTTCTCCCGTAATTTTTCAGCACCACCTTTGCCTTCTATCGCATGTTTTCTATCGGCCGACATGATTTCTGTCGCGTTTCAACCGTTTATTTAGTCTATTTCTGATGCGGAGTGTGTGATTGATTGATTGACTGTCATTGAAACCGCTATGAGCCAACTCCGAAATCGCCGGGGGAAAAAGTGAGGGGGACAAAACATAGATTTTGAAATGTCCTGCAGAAGAAGATCAAGTAATAATATAGTCAGTATTTCCCATACGTTAATGTAGGCTATTTGTGGGGGCCCGCCACAATATCAACGATAACCGCCACAGATTGATTTTCTTTTTTTTTACTAAGCCTATTAAAAATCGTATTTGATTGCAGAGCGCCGAAGCGCATTCGCACAGCACATCCTTACGCTCGTCGCTCTCTCTCTCGCTGTCACCTGTACCTCTCTCGCTCTCTCTCCCTCATATGGAACACCGCTGCACAAATCTGTCCAACACATGCTGCCAATGTCGGAGACCCAGCTTTAAAAAGTTATTAACCAGCATGCAAGGAGCCTAGCTAATAAGGACAGCTGAGCAAACCTTAGAATGCAGCTGGATTTTCGAGGCTACCACGCTACATATATAGCAGGTAGTCAATATCGATGCGCGCATGCGCACGCCCCCACCCCCACCTCAGATACACTGTCATTCTGTGGGAAACAATATTTAATAGGACAATTCACAGTAAATGTAGGGTGCATTCACTGTCCCCTGTTAAATAGTATTTTAATATCCTACTGCCACGTCCACATGCAGACACATATACTCAAATAAAGAGCATGCTGATTTTTTAAATACCTCTCTTAAAGAATACAGTCTCAAACATTTCACAAACTACATAATTCTACAAAGGATAAATATGGTATGAGTTTGTTAGTGTCACTTAACCACATAAATAGGGAGAGGGAAGCAGCGGGGCAGTAAAGTTGTTTCAGAGGGCTTGTCTGTGTGTGCATCAGATTGCTGTCAAATAGTTGCAAAATACTGTGTGGTTGTACTAAGTGATTGCAATAACGACCGGTCAGCAGGTAGCACACAGGGGAAATGATAACTGCACAGCACCTTACTACAAACAAGTGGAGAACAACACCTGTAACCATGGCCACTACCCACCAGAGATGGTTACAGATGTCGGATGTAGTCTCAGAATGCTTAGAAGACATAGGCCTACAAATCTAAAATTAGTTGACAGAAACTATAGTAAAACAAATAATCAAATGGCTGAAATCTGATCAAACTAGGTGACATAATGAACACTGTTCTGTACAACAATTTATTGTTGCTTAACAGCCAACATACAGACTACAGCAGATCTATAACGTTACTAATAAGTACGAGGCAAACTAAAAGCAGTCACTAATATTGACTATGCTGACACATTGAACTGGCTCCACTACACAGAAGCTGAGTCTGCGCAGCTTCACACCTCTAGGTTGCTAAGTATAATAACAGATACGTTCGTTAGTGTGAGTGCTCATTTGTATTTCCAGGCATATTTCACCTTGGTTTTATTGGAACGAGCGCATATGCCTGTGAGGTTAATCCCATGCTTGACGTGTTAAATTAGACCAACTTCAGCACTGAAGCTGCTTTTGACGTGCTGACCTGAACATAAGGAACGTTAGCTGGACGACTTATGATAATATACCAAACATCACATTACAAAAAAGAAGAAACAATTTAACTATAACAACACATAGGCCACTACCTCTGCCAATACCTGATTTTATCTGTGAGCACAAAGAGATAACGAGAGGAGAGCTCTCAGGACATACTGAAGTTCACTTTCAGTAAACGCAGTAAGGAGGCACAGTGTAATTCGCGGTGGTTCGGTTAGCTAGCATTTTCCACAGACTAACAAACCTGACAGCTAAGGGGCAGCTCGCGGTGATACCCAGCTCAAAAGGCAATCCACGAAAACACAGCCAAGGTTTGGCTTTCAGTCTTTTTCAATGTAGAATACAGTGGCGTCTTCATGGCACAATTTGAGCACACAGAAAAACAAAGGTCCTCCAAAACCCCCTAAACTTAACTTTTCCAACTTGGTCATTCCAGTAGGCACAGCTGTGGAGTTGCACCAGGAAATAGCGGAGGCCTAGACGGTACGACAGCTCTTTCCTCCAATTCCAGGCTACTTTTCGCCAATAATGCACAGAAACGTCCGGAAAACCTCTCCGACAAACACTAAATATGGACTCAGCTGGCCTCGTTGCGGCCAAATGCCTTAACTTACCCGCAAAGTGCGATTCTCCTGTGGCTGGATGTCGATCTGTTTCCCTCAAGCCACAGCAGGAACTTACTCTATGTCACGTGCCGGACTGTCATGACGCGGATTGGCTGGTTATCAAATTGGAGCTTGCAAGGAATGCTTGGAAAGGTAGTTTTCAAATCTTCTTCTTCATTTTTGAGGCTGACGGCAGCTTGCACCCTTGGTGTTGCATTACTGCCATCTTCTGGACTTATTTCACTCCTACAGCGTCTGGATTGTCAGAATTTCCCGAGATGCTCCGGACTGCAGTGTACATTTCAGGGCGGTGCTTAACGTAGGCAGTATCAAAAGTTTGACCCCGCCCATGTTGGGCAAGGCCCTTCTGACATGCCCCATGGAGGCCACAGACTGTATAAAGGGGGAGGCAGTTGACAACCTAACAAAATAAAACATTTCTAAAAATGAATAATGAGCCATATTTTCACAAAATTTCATATTTCACTTTAAAATAATGAATGTACTGGAATGCAGTGTAAGCAAAAACACACACATTTACACACACATTTATTTTAAAAGTAGTGATGTAGTAGATGAAGTTTAACAGTCACCTGCAAGACAAACAGCATTGTATATAACTTAGCAATAGGGTCTCATTTACAGTCACCTGCAAGACAGACAGCATTGTGTATACCAGCTATTAGACGACAGACAGATGCATGAGACTTACGGGGACATTGATTATGTTCTTCACTTATTCAAACATTAACATGACAGTGGGCTGAGGATGTGCTCAGGAATGTATGTTCCATTGTCAGACGGAAACACCACTGTGTTAACATTAACATGACTGTGATCAGTACCTATTTACAACTGCATGCTAAATGCTGGAATAGAATCATTTGCACAAAGTCACCATGTCTTTGTCACTAGAGAGTATTTAGGGCAGAGAGGCTGCATGTCGGGGGAGTATCTTATTGATTCTACGTGGGAACGTATAAAGGATTGATTCATCACATCTTTGACTGCATACTTCGTCTTTGGGAAGAAATTTTCACAGTTAATTCATCTCCAGCTACTGTTTTAGCTCATATCAGTTTAATAGTTCATTACAATACAGGCCGTGGTAACTGTTAATACCGGAGCTAGACCCTGGGCTCTATATTAACTTATGACTGCGTGCTGCGTGTGATGTTGTATTCTTCTTCTCCACACGCGGGTATCTTTCATGCTGCTCAACATGGGCGGGGTCAAACATTTGGTTCCACCCCGAACTGAACACTGCAGTCAGGTCTACTTGTAATTTCCCGGCCAAAGTGCTGCTCGCTTAGTCCTGTCCTAGGTGACTAGACACTTCTGCCACAGACTGATCCACCACACTATGTCCTTTAAATTTGCTCTAGGATTCCTTCCATTATGTCATTTCTTTCTGAGGTTTATTTCAAAATATTTCATGTATGCTGCATACATCCACTCTTTCTGGTACCTTACATTGTTCACAAAGCCCACTTGGAAGCCATAGGGATGCCGCCCTATAATGTGGAGAGACCCGTTAAGGCCACTGTGTCGTATTCTTACTCCGGTCAAATGTTCCTCCTGTTTTCTATGCCCTCTCCTGTTTCTCTCAATACCCACTGTATTTTGTATTGCATGCAATTGTTTTCCTCTTTTCTCCTGATCCCAGTGCTTCTGCCACATGTGCACAGGAACTCAAATGAGTGTGACCACAGTATTTTCATTATTTCAGATAGTAGGTCCTGATGATTACTCGATGTGTAGTTCTGAAATGGGTTGTCATGTTCATTTTTTAGGGATCACTTTTCGTTTCATTTGAATACCAGAGGAAGCTGTCCATAGAAACAGAGGAGGTTGCTCCTCCTCTATTTTTGAGAGGGAGGTTGAAATAAACCTTTACCAAATTTTATCATCATTTAGAAAAATATTTTCTCTGTTCTTTGGAAAAAAATCTATTATTTAAATTCTGATTGAAATGCTTCAACAGGAACATCTGCAGGAAGGGCAAGAGGGGAGGGGCAGTCTGTGTGAAGTGGTGGTGGGAGAAGTGTAGGGGGGCAGAGGGGGACAGGCTCCTGCTGGGCGGGTTGTCTTTTCATTTTAATGAACTTCTTTTTTTTAATGCTAATCTGTTATTGGCCAAAACATGTAAATGAAGGACGTCCTCTCTAACCAATCAACAACCAGAATACAAATGAAATTTTTCAGATTGCCAGGGAGCGGATGGAGAGCTCTGCTCGGCTGGCGCAGCACAAGTGCGTTTATGGAAGTGCACCACTTCCCAGCACTGGATGCTTTATGGACGTGCTGCTTGGTGTCACTATAAAAGATTCAGTTAGCAATTTCTCTTCCATGATTACAGGTTACACTAAAGCCCCAGGATGGTGAATAAAATAAATTTTGTGCATTATAGTGATCTCTTCGTTTTATGGAATAAAATGTAATCCATGTGTCCAGAGAGCAGTGTTCCCCCTGTATTTAGCGATGGCCAAATGAAGCGTTCCGAAGCACTATCGCTTTGTGATACAATTGTGCTTGTTCAAAGCTTCATTCAGAACATGCACAATCTACAACCACAAAAATGCGATTCTGCAAATAGGTTAATGCAAAACCCAGAAGAAAATTTATTGCACTCACTGGTTGCTCTTTTACAGTATGAGATGCACAAAATTGCGATTTCAGCCTTAATTTTAGTGTTGTAGCTACCACCTCTCTCATATTTGGCCCTAAAATTCACTAGGAGAAATAGAGGAGACAAAGCAATTAGCAGCAGGAATTGAACCCTGAAGCTTTCACTCAAGGGACAGCAACTCTGCCACTTCACCGATTGGCTTCAAATAAAGTACACTTTTGCTTAACTTCAGAAAGGTAGAAATATTATATTTACCATAAAAGTCTACTCACAATTCTGCATGACACTGTTGTATCAAAGTTCTTGCGTGCATTCAGCCCTTAAAGAATTCATCACTAAACATCAGTGTTTGGTTTTCAGTTATGCTGGCTGAACAATCAATAAATTGGAAACCATGAAATTTCAAAGTGCATTATTGTCATTGTGGCCCTGCGATGGACTGGCGACCTGTCCAGGGTGTACCTTGCCTTGCACCCAATGTCAGCTGGGATTGGCTCCAGCCCCCCGTGACCCTGTACGCAGGATAAGCGGTTGACGATGGATGGATGGATTATTGTCATTGTGGAGTTTTTTTGTTCAAGAACCGAATTTTCTCTGCAGTCTTTTATGACAGGTGATTTTTTTTTAAAAAACAACAACTTTGAAGAATATTCTCTCTCACACAACAATGACATTCCAAACACCGAATATTGTGACCAACAGACGGTCTGGTGCTTGGCTAGCTCTCTGTGTATCCTATGTGTGTGGCCGAGTAAGCGGCAGAATGTGATGGTGAAAGTTAGCGGAGAAAAATATTAACTTAGCAGTAAGTTTCTGTCTGGTAGTAAATGTGTAGTGTAGGTCACAATGTGTCCGTTAATAAAAGTGTTTTGTTTCCCTATCTGCTGGAAAAGTGAAGGCGGTTAGAGCAAGCTAACGTCTCCCTGTAGCCTACAGCATGTTTTCTGGCTGTTATGTTAACATTAGCTAAATTATCAACAAAGTAATGCTAATTAGCTGTATGTCATTACTAACTTAATGTTACCTACTTGTCAAGGGTTGAGAACATCAGGTACAAGCTTAGACTAAACTGGTGTACAACTCTCGCCTGTACACATAACGTTATTGTACATCCTGATAATTATATTTCAGTTTTTCAGTTAATGAAGTAAATTAGGGATGCAAACTGATCTTTTAAGCTATTTAGGACATGCTTGTTTTTAATGCACAAATTAAATGCTTAGTAAATATCCAGAGATCCTGTATAGAACAAAATGATGCATCAAGATGCTTTGATGATCGCATCGCAGCCCGCTGAAACATAATCGAATTGGATCGAATTGTGAAGTGCCTAGAGATTCCAACGCCCTCTTACTGTAAGGTTAGAGGATTCTGTGTGTGTGTGTCTCTCTCTCCCTTCCTTGTTCTCGTATGCCTCATTGCAGGAGTGGAGTCAGGTATGCGGGAGCCGGTTGCCAGCTGCCAGCCATCAGTCTCGTCAAGCTTATCCTCATATATCAGGTCCCTCAGCACCAGACTGTAGACTCATGTTTCTAGTCAGTCATGTTCAAGCCAGTTTATACAAAACCCGTTAATCTGCCCTGTAACCCTGTTTTCCTGTGCCACAGATCTCCCCACCTGGTCTGACTCCTGCCTTGACTACACCCCCTGTCCATGCCCTGGACAGTGGATCCTCCTGTGGACCCTCCTGTGGACCTCTGGACAACCTGCCCCACACCCAGGACAAACACATGGATTACTGGAAAATCACCATATCCTCCTGCAACCCCCTGGCCTAGCCAGATTCTCACCTGGGTCCACTCCCTGAACTCTGCTGTGCATATTTGAGTATTCTGTCAAATAAGCCTTGATTCGCTCCACACAGCTCATGTTTTTGAGTCTGAGTTCACTTTTGAGATTGTGTGTACATGTATGCATATGTGTACCTGTATATCTCATCCTCCTCCTACATGTACGTACATAATGAAAATAATTTTAGTCCTACATCCTTTGCACTCTGCTCGTTGCATTATTGTCTTGGTCTGTCTATTGTTTTTTTGTGGTTTATACAGGTGAAACTTGGAAAATTAGCATATTGTGGAAAAGTTTATTTCAGTAATTCAACTTGAAAGGTGAAACTAATATAGACTCATTACATGCAAAGTAAGACATTTCAAGCCTTTATTTGATATAATTTCAATGGTTATGGCTTACAGCTTATGAAAACATCAAATTCAAAATCTCAGAAAATTAGAATATGAAAAGGTTCAGTATTGTAGGCTCAATGTGTAACACTCTAATCAGCTAATTAATCCAAAACACATGCAAAGAGTTCCTGAGCCTTTAATTGGTCTCTCAGTCTGGTTCAGTGGAATTCACATTCATGGGGAAGACTGCTGACCTGACAGTTGTGCAGAAAACCATCATTGACACCCTCCAGAAGGAGGGAAAGCCTCAAAAGGTAATTGCAAAAGAAGTTGGATGTTCTCAAAGTGCTGTATCAAGCCACATTAATAGAAAGTTAAGTGGAAGGGAAAAGTGTGGAAGAAAAAGCTGCACAAGCAGCAGGGATGACCGTAGCCTGGAGAGGATTGTCAGGAAAAGGCCATTCAAATGTGTGGGGGAGCTTCACAAGGAGTGGACTGAGGTTGGAGGATCCTGGACATGGGCTTCAAATGTCGTATTCCTCTTGTCAAGCTGCTCCTGAACAACAAACAACGTCAGAAGCGTCTTACCTGGGCTAAAGAAAAAAAGACCTGTTTCTCAGTGGTCCAAAGTCCTCTTTTCTGATTCTCATTTGGAAACCAAGGTCCCAGAGTCTGGAGGAAGAATGGAGAGGCACACAATCCAAGATGTTTGAAGTCCAGTGTGAAGTTTCCACAGTCTGTGTTGGTTTGGGGAGCCATGTCATCTGCTGGTATTGGTCCACTGTGCTTTAAGTCCACAGTCAGCGCAGCCATCTACCAGGACATTTTAGAGCACTTTATGCTTCCTTCAGCAGACGAACTTTATGGAGATGTTGACTTCATTTTCCAGCAGGACTTGGCACCTGCCCACACTGCCAAAAATACCAAAACCTGGTTCAATGACCTGTCACACTCTGCCATGCCATGTTTTGCACTTTTGAGTTTGGTCAGTTTATTAGCTGTTCTGTTGGGTTTAGGGGTTTTGTCTTGTCTAGTGTTCAGTAACCTGTGTCATGTCTATTACCCCAGTGATCCCTCTTGCATATCAGTCTCTCTGTTTTCCCCTGTTCTCTCCCTACCTGTGCCTCGTTAAACTTGATCCCTGTCACCTGTGTTGCTCCCGCCTTGTTCGTTAGTCCCTGTGTATGTATACCTGATGTGTTTGAAGTATCCTGGTCTTCCATAACACCTCAGCAGTGCCACGGGCTGATGGCATCCATGCCACGCTGTATTGAGGCAGTAATTCATGCAAAAGGGGCCCAAACCAAGTACTGAGTACATATGCGTGATCATACTTTTCAGAGGGCTGACATTTCTGTATTTAAAATGCTGTTTTTTTTATTGATTCCATGTAATCTAATTTTCAGAGATTTTGGGTTTTCATAAGCTGTACGCAATAATCAACGAAATTATATCAAAGGATTAAAATATCTCACTTTGCATGTAATGAGTCTATATAAAATATTACTTTCACCTTTAAGTTGACTTACTGAAATAAATTAACTTTTGCACGATATACTAACGATATACGAGTTTCACCTGTATTATTGTATTGTAAGTAAGCACATTATGAGCAATGTACAGTCCTGAGTCAAATTCGCCATGTGTACACATACCTGGCAAATAAAGTTGATTCAGATTGTTTGTGTAAGAACAAAGATAAATGGGGCTCAAAGTTAGTTTTTTTAAGCAGTTTGGCAAAATAAAATATTCTGTTACTTTACTTTTCTGGAGTTTTCAGCCACATGTCACTGTCTTGAAGTTATATATATTTCACACAGTGTTGATGTTAAAAGCTTAAGCCCTTTCTTCCTATCGAATATCCAGTCTTCCTTCTCTGTCCTTGATTTCCTCCCCTCTCACCTCCCTCCTGCCTTCTACTGAGTGACTTTGTTAAAAAGATACGACATACACTCCTCCTTTCCCCACCCAACTGCCGACCCCACCTGTCCCGTGTCTGTTTATCTCCTGTCCAAACTTCCTTTTCACCCCCTCTCACAATGCGGTACTGGTAATGCTGGTCACCTCCCTCCGCCCAACCACCTGCCTTCTTGACCCTGTCCCCTCTCACCTTCTTCAGTCTGCTGACCCCCTTCCTGTTGTCACACACCTCATCATTCTCTACACTGTCCATTCAGTGAACTTTATTGATAATATCAAGTTTTTTTTCTGGGACTGCAGACGTCTGTTTAAGACAGATGGACTTTTAACAAGTCCAGAGTAAAACTGTTAATTTCTAACATGTTTTACTTCCTGCATCACTCATATTTTCCCTCTGCCAAGGACAGGAAACACAAGAAACAAAACAAGAAGAAGACACAAGACCCAAGAAACTTAAGCCCCACCTGAGGAGAGCTTTGAACACAGGGGACATCAGAACCAAGAGGAAGAGTCTCCCCTTTATTAAAACCACCTGTGAGGATTCACCTTCCACACTACCCCAAACCCCATCTAGGTCACCCTTATCTCCAGTCAACCTTTCTGCCTTTTCCCCCTCTTGGAGTTCACTGACAGATGCTGGTCACAGCTGGGGCCAAACTCACCCCCGCCCCTTCCCCCTGCCCTATTCATATGCATTGTCCCCTCAGCGTCCATCTCCAGCATTGGCTTTAAGTTTTCAGTCACTTTGAACCCATGTGTCACAGACAATGGTGTCAGAACAACCCTTTGTCTCTCCAGCCTGATAAAAGCATGTCCAGTTAGTTTTAGGCAGGAAAACCATTTTTAATAAATGACTTTATCATCAAGCACAAGAAAGTTTCATGATTTTAACTGACCAGAGCAGCTGTTCCGACTTCAGTTTTATAAGTGAAGCTAGAGTGCATAAAAAAGGAGGGGTTGCCATTTTCTTTAATGACGTCTTATGGAAAAAAATTTTTTTGAAACACTTCAGTTGAATTCTTTTCGAGCTATATTTAAAACTGAGTTCAGCACTGAGTATACTGAATACTAAATATTGTACAAACTTTGCTGAACTGCAGTCTATAATCTATACTGACTCTGTCTGTATAGTTATAGTTGGTGATTTTAACATTCATGTTGACCTCAGGACAGACTAAAGAACTTGAGCTGTGTTCTTGATTACTGTGATAGAGCCCAATCAGAACACTGCTACTCGAGTCCTCAATAAAACCAAAAAAGTCACTCCAGTCCTGAGTGCTTTACACAGGCTTTCCTGTCTGTCATAGAACTGATTTTAAGACCACCCAGGTCTGCTTTCTGTCCCCAGAGTCAAAACTAAACCTGCAGAAACAGTGTTCAGTTTTTAGGCTCCATATGTCTAAAACAAACTGCAGGTCTGCTGAAACTCTGCCAAATCAAAATCAAAGGCTTTTGATGAACATCTTACACTGCACTGTGACATTTACTGTTTAACTCTTTTTAATTACATTTAAATGTCTTTCTTATATTGTCCTATGTGTTATGTGAAGCACCTTGGATTGCTGATGTTGAAGGGTACTGAACAAATAAATGTGCCTTGCTTTGCTTCTTTTGCTGCTGTGACAGCTGCTTTCCCTATGTATGATCAGTCTCCCTCATCTAATCTAACTTTTTTTTAAAATATTTCTTTATCTATTTTTTGTCCTTTGAAGGCTGGTAGAATATGAATGAAGGTCTGAAGTGAAGGAAAGTAAGGGACACTTTAGGTGTGTATCCAAATACATTCAGTAGAAGAATCTTAATTAAGTGAATGAAGTTGTAAGGAGCGTCCCAAACAATACAACAGCAATAACAGATTAATAACATAGAATACAGATTGTAATTGTTGTGCCTTAAGTTGCCTCTTGTGATTTGTGATATTGGGCTATAAAACTGACTTGACTTGACCATCAGCAACTACAGGCAGGTCATTGTTATACATTTAAAAAGGCAATGGGCCATGAAAAGATCCTTGCCAAAGCTTGGACCTTTATAGTAGGCTATGACGTGTAATCATCAGAAGCTACTAATAGCTCTCAGTTTAATTTAGCTAACAAACCATTTGAGAGAAACAGTCTGAATTCCAAGTCTTTAAAGCAGCTGTATGCCTTTGAGAGGTTTAAAAATACACCAAGTGAATATTTTTAGTTTTTCAGGTCAGAAAAGGGCTGTGTTTTTTCCTAAATCATTACTGATATTTAAAGAGGATCTTGTTTGTAGTAGGTAAATGTATTACCCTTTAGTTTATTTTAGTAGGCTCCTTCTGATGGCATTTTGACGCAAATTCACAGATTCGCAGAAATTAGGTGTACTAAACTGCTCGTTGTGCTCCTTGGAAGTCTCTACACGTCCCTTTGATACTGACACACACACTCACACACAGAAGAGGGGGAGGGCTGCGGTGAAGCTGAGCCGCTCCACTGGGTCCAGTACGAAGGCTTGACGTAGAGAACTGGATGGGGCGGGGCTTGGAGTTCGTGCTTAGTCTCCAGTGGATCCCCGACAGAGCCGGGTCTGTCCGTCTTTCATTCATCGCCGGAACTGTGCAGCTCGTGCATCAGCCGCGGTACCGTCTCCCATCCACTCTCCTCCGAGCAGCGACACCACCAAGGACACCACCGCCGGCCATCGTCCGCGGTAAGACCCGCAGAGCAGACGGCCGGAGAGCTGCTGCCGGTTAGATAACGCATGGCTCAGCGCTGTCCCATAGGTTGGCTGAAGGAAAATTACCAGCCTATAACATCCCTATATGGGCCATAGCCCGCATGCAGTGTTCAGAGGTGCTTAGTAGGCCTGCTGGGTTCATTGTGACGTATCGGATTTTGTGGTATTGTTTGATTTTAATCTCCAGTGGTATTATGTAATATTCTTAAACGTGTTATACGCTTCTGACTGATGACAGGATGGTGACCTTGTCAGATTATTTACGGGCTTTTTCATCGTCTTCGCTCGGTTATCACGGTGGTACCACAAATGACGACACACACCGCTGCTATACTTAAACCCTTAGAAATCCTTATAGCATCAGACATGTTCTTGTTAGAGGAGCTTTCCCCGTCTTTGCCATTTGAACACATTTCTAAACATATAATGCCTTATAACATGCCATTAGGGTCGTTTTGGATATGTTCAATTTAGTCCAGCAGCTCATCCATCCTGTCCGCTGAGCCGATCCTGTGGATAGCCTAATCAAAGATGAGAACATGAGCAAACTCATTTAACTGCAACATTTCCTTTAGGTAATAATTCATACATACATGTATATTCTGGCTGTGTGTAAAGTTGGACAAAATAGCAGAAGCATGTTATTCAGTGGCAGGCGATGATGATGATGATGATGATGATGATGATGATGATGCAGTCTTTAGCTATTAATGATTTCAAACCAGTCAGTCAGGTTCATCCCAATTCAGATGTGGGGTCGGAACCTATTTATTGGAATTTAGCATGTTCTCATGTCACAAATCAGAGCTGTGATTAACATTGATCCATCTAGGGCTGTAATGGTTGATCCAGTAAGCAATTAGTCAGTGACTAAAATTTGATAAAGAGAATGAACGGGCAGCTATTTTAATAATCGATCAATCATTCAAGTCATCTTTCAAGGAAATCTATAAAGCATTTGATAGCAGCAGATAGATTATGTTTTGCTTTTCGCTGTTTAAAATCAATTTGAAGGAGATGTGTTTGGGGTTTTGCTGTTCGCTGGAAGAAACAGCCCCTTGGACACATTTCCTCAATTTTCTGTCATTTCATTTACAAAACAACAAAACAAGATTTACTGATAATCAATATAATGATTTTTTTCAGCTGAATTCATTTATGAGCTATCTCTAAATCGTCTGAATCTAGTGAAAATATCCATTTTGACAGCATTATTAGTTTTGTTGATGCATTTGTTTGATTTTGTTGTTGTTGATGTTTTTATATTAAAGGTGTCTCTATTGAGACTGTAGGTTGTGTTGGATAATTGAAAGACCTTATTGACAGGTGATGATGAGGTTGCCCTGCAGCTATGTGGAATCATTTCAAGGTTCTCCTTTTCAAACTAGTCAGACAGAATCACCAGAACCCAATCCAGAACATCCCAGATGTTGCTGTTTTGCGGGATAGAACACCTTCTGATATGAAAACATATTTCGGTATTACCAAATTCAGGCTGTTGTTGCTTTATTTTCTGTTCATTGATTAAGTCTCAAATGGATTCAAACTCTAGACAACACACATTGTAATTCAATGCAATAACCAGTCAGCATGTATCTCTGAGATGTTTCAATGCTGTCACAGGTTTGAGGCTGAATATAGTATAATTTTGGACAAAATAACATAAAAACCCACCTATTGATGGCAGGTAAGGATGAGGTCTGCAGTCACTTGCAATAATGCAATGTCTTCAATGTTCTCCTTTGTTCACCAGTGAGCCAGACAGCAGGGTTTAACGTGTGCCCCATCCTGTGATCCAGAACCTCCCAGACTGGGATTAATATCCATGTAGTTGGATTTGGCATTTCCTCTTGCTATTATAAAAACTACATTTCTGTTCTGTCAATCATTTATTTCCCACTGACTGCAGACACTGGCATAGGAGCCTGTCAGTATTTAGAGCCCAAATAGATCAACAGGATGGCTATAACAGTGGTAAGGGCACCAGTATTTTTTAGAAGAGTTCACCTCCAGGGATTATTCTAATATACTCTGCTTCCTTGTGTAATTTGGAATAATGTTTAAAGTTTAAAAAGTGGTAAATAATTCGAGGCACTGCTCCTAGTAGACATGAGCAGTGTAGCTGCCAGTAAGGGGCACACTGGGTAGAAAACAAGGTCATCTTAGTGTAGTATACTGCTGTTGACATCACCAATGGCATCGTAGATAAAACAAAATGAAAATGGGAAGCCCACGTTTCTATTCTTTCTATCTGTACCAGGTTTGAGCCGGGAGGTCAGTGTGTGTTGCCATATTCCCCTGAATAAAACAGGTTATTTTCTTACGTTTTATTTTAATTTCTGAAACTCTGCGTTGTAAGCTCAAACTCTGTTGACACCATCAGCTGTATTTAATTCAGACAACAAAACACAAACACCCTATGGCAGGTGAAGAGGAGGATGCAGTCTGCAGCTATCTCTGATGTTTCTATATTTAGAGTTCTCTTTTAAAACCAGTCATCTACAGACAGGGCTTAATTACTATATCCTACAGAAACATGATTCTAAACGTCCCACACTGGGATTGATATCTGTAGATGATAAAAATATAACTGTAATGAGAGTTACCGTATGTACCAGTTTTCAACTTGAATACTGTTCGTTTTATCATCCACTATCACAGCATGGAATACTATTGGCTGTGTGCTGTGAATGCATCCATAGGCTGAGCTGTGCTTTGCACTCAATGTTAACATTAGCATGCTATGCTAGTACTCTTGGCATGTTGCCCATTGATGATAACTGAAACATGATGATGTTTTAGCATGCAACATTTAACACACCAACATGCTAATGTTTGTTCTATATAACATTCAGTATGTTGATTAATGTGTTGCTAATTAATAAACTATTTGTATATTTAGGATGTTAATTTTAACATTTTTAAATTTCACATCTAAAATGTTGCATAATAATGTTAACATGTGTACAGTTTAGGGTCGACTAATAATTGGTCTGGCCGATTATTGGCACCGACACTCACCATTTTTCCATTAACTTGCATGGTCATTTTAAAAACAGTTAACCTATATAATTAAATAATAAAAATGGGCTCCTTTGGCTCTGATGGAGCCGCCTCTATCTGTCTGTCTCGAGCCCACAGAGTGTTGAGTACAATGTCAGTGTCATCCACCGCAGCTGTGTTTTGGTTTAACAAAAGCACGTGTTCGCTCGGCTAATAGCTAGTAATAAACAAGCTAAATCTCTCGGTCTGTAGCCTGATTAGCTGAGATGCTACGTACCTTAAAACTGATCAAATCCTTGCAAACTCTGCGGCTGCTTGTTGAGAGAAACCAGCTCCTCTCCACAGCAGCAGCAGAGGGAGGAGGATGACGACTGGACCTGGTGTCTTCTTTCTAAACTTCACTGAGTATTTTGATGTCAGGAATATAGTTTATTTTACATGCTCCGTTTGTTTCCAGTGTGATACTGATTGCATATTGTTACTTTGCTGCTGTAAAGTCTACTTTTGTTGCTTCTCTGAAAACAGTTATAAAAAAATATTACATTTTATTACTGTTCTTTTATTTTTAAAAGGCAATTATTTAGTAAGAAAAAACAATAAGGGTATAGAAGAGGAGAAGCCATAAATAGTATCAATAAATTTATCAATAAAATCCTAACAATATAAAATAAATAAAATGTAAATGGCAGGAGGTAAAGACAAAGTTTATGATAATTTATCACTCATAGTTAACAAGTCTATGTCTGGGATGGATCTCTAATTCATTAAATTTACTATTTATAAAGATTAAACTTGACACTTAACTTTAATCTTGTTATTTTTGTGTTGGAGTTTGTGTTATTCTAAATTTTGACACCAAGATTAAAAATTTTACAGCAAATGTATGTTGGTTCAACATATCAGTCATCGGTCTAATTGATTACTAACAATCGGGATCGGCTCCGGAAAAAACCATATCATCTGGCTATGTCAGATGATATAGCCAGATAATATGGTGGTGATGGCGCAATGCATAAGACGCCTACCTTTGGTGTGAGAGACCTGGGTTCCATCCCCGACTGTGACCCATCCACCACTAGTTGCTCCAGAGGTGTACGACCTCTGATATGTATAGCAATTGTAAGTTGCTTTGGATAAAAGCGTCAGCTAAATGTAAATGTCGATCCCTAATACAGTTTGGTAACATGCAAACATTGAGCATGTTCACTTGCTAACATTAGCAAGTGAACTTAATGCCAAAGGTACAGCTGAAAATGACTTGAATTTGTGACACTCCTGTATGAAGTGCTGGACAAGTGGCCATTCTGAGCCCCTGCTGGTGCTAAATGACATCAGGAGATCACCACAGTCATTAGGATTCATGTTTTAGAGACCATTAAGAGTCATGCCAGTCCACCCAGCAGTTGTTTGTTGTCTGAGTGTGACCAGCCCACTAACAGTGCTGTCCTTAGAGCCACTCCACTCCTAATAATGGCCAGTAATGCACACAGGGATCCACTGTATTGGTAGAAATATTAGCAGTAGTAGCACCTACACATGTGTTTGTATGTTACATGTACGGACCTCATACTAAGCTTTACTACAAGAGGAAATTTCCACTGAAATGTTTCTGCAGAACGAGAATCTAGAATTATAGACAGTTTCACCTTACGCTAAGAAGGTAATTAGATATATAAGAGTCATGTGAAGTTAACAGACATGGCCCTATCCGATTTCTACTTGTGTAACCCTATCAGTCGTCTCAGAGTGCTTGTGATTGGGTAATGGCCCTTTGGAATGGAACTACAAGGGCCAGGGATCTGTAACTACGAATTGGAATGCCAGTAGCTGTCATGAACAACAGAAACTACTGTAGGTGCCAGAGTTATGTTTAGACTACATTTATACACATTTTAGCCATTCCTCAGCCACGGTTGCAATGCATTTTGGGAAAATTCTTCTCTCACTTGATTTGACTATGCATGTGGAAATGCTCCATTTGGCGGGCCATCTGGACACTAAACAATCACTACCCCTTCATCCCAAATAGAACTGGGACACACTACACAACACAAGAGTGCACAAAATGGAAGAAATGGAAAACATACGTGGCTCATTGACAATCATCTCTATAGAAAAATGTCCAGATACAATACAAGACTTCCACATATTTGCTTCATTTTTCTTAACATAGAACTAGAATATTTTGTGTTAACAAGACCTGATGTAACATTAATGCACATGCATTATAATCAGTTTGTTGCGTGTATGTTTGGTTGTTTGGATGTAGGCTGTAAAAGGAATTTGGGAGGCATAGTGTCTGTAGTTGGAATGGCAACTACCATGAACATATTCTAGAGACTTAAAGTTTGTTAATGAATTATTTAGCAATTATTTGTCTATTAACACATCCAGCAGCCACAGAGCAACATTAGCCATGTGTCATGTTTCTGAGATTGCACTTGCCACCTCTCTGACGGAAAACACAATTTAACCAAGAAATGTACACCGGGCCAAGCCTTGTACAGCCCTCCAAATAAACCTTTTTTATGTTCTAGGAGTCACGATTCTAGTGTCTAAACATTTTAGGACTTTAGCTAATAACTGTTTTAGTAATCGACTATTCTACAGATTATTGTATTGACTCATTGAGCTGTCAGATAAGAAATACTTTTGCTTGGTGACCCTAGTATCAGGATCAGCTATGTAACTCGTATCACTGTAACTTTAGAACCCAAACTCCTGGACAAACCAGTCGGAGAACAATAATAGCAAACGCAGAATTATACATTTACAGCTAAGAGTTGTGCATTGCCTTTGCTAGCCTTATCTCAAATAGCAATCATGATTTACATTAAATGCTAACGTTAACGTTACCATTACCTTTTTTCGGGTCTGCTCTGTGGATTCTATGCGTAACTTAGACTGGGTGCTTTCTGGGCAGATGCTGAAGAAGCATTGCTGTCGTGCTGTTGTGGTAGGTTAGTTCCATTTTACGGCAGACACACACTTCACTCGCTTAAAAACTTGGTAGGCAATGACATTACAAGTTGCCCAACACTGTTCTCAATGAATCATTTCAGCCCTAAAACAATTACAGATAAGTTTGAAGCAATCTCACATATGTGTTAGTGCTTTGGGAAGTTACAGTATGAGGCTCTACTGTTAGAATGACAATACCTCTAAACTGCTGGATGACACAAGTTGAAAGAACTGGCCTTTGAGTTTTCACTACGAAATGACATTGATGGCTCTGACCTCATGTGGCTCAACTTTTCCTCTCCCTAGGCTCAACTTACCCGCGATGAGGGGGAAGGCACTATGGGAAAGTCATATTTTGAAAACATTTTTAGATCCAAAGTGATTATTCCCGGGGATACACCACATCCTGAAATATATGTACATATAATAACTGGAGACATAGCCATGTCCTCACTTTAAAGACGTCTCAAGTAAAAACTGGCTCAGCTCACCCCACTCTCCCCTAGATAGCTGCATAAGGACATACATCTGGTGCAACTTGCCCACTAACCAAATTAACTGCATTACCCTTACATGGAGAATAAAATCCAAGTTGGAAAAAAAAAACAGACTTTTCCAAAATTGTCCTTTTATCTTTGGTCTCCACCAACTCCTGAGAAAAAATATCTGACTGTTTAGCTCCTAAATGCTCCACTGTATTCACCAGCTAGCAGCTAATGTTTTTCCTGAAAACAACTGCTGCTGGAAATGAGACTAATGAGGGCTACTCCTTTCACATTAGCCATTTGATCCATTGTTAATACAAAACTATTGATTATTGTAGAACACATTGATAGGACGTATGTTGATTTTGAAGTGGTCCCCTTCCAACCCATCGTCATCCTCGTCCTCATCATACACATAGAGTTACTTATATGCCTCTTTCTTTTGCAACTTTTTGTTGTAATGCAAGCTCTTATAGCTGCTGGAGAGTGTGAGAGAGAGAGACAGAGAGACAGAGAGACAGAAAGAAAGGTTTGGCTGTGATCTGATGTCTTTTGACAGTTTGGTATTTGGAATTGAAAGCGTGGAGGCATTATTGTATTAATCATGGAAGGGAGAGAAAAAATAGGAAAGCACAACATGGACATCCTATTCTTTCCACTTTTGTCAACACACATACTCACTCGGCCCAGTCTCGCTGTCTCTTTCCATGCAAACAGGGACAGGATACCTACAGTGGATGTCTACGCAAACACACTACATGTGTGTAGTTTGTTATGTGTGTTGTCAGGCAAGATCTAAAGTCTGGAGTCTTCAGTGATAAATGCATGATATTTTGTTGCATTTTTTTGTCATGACAGTCTGTATCTTCCATGTCGTTGGCTCCTGCTGCTATGCCAACTATCTTTAAACATAAAAACACAACCATGCCTACGCTGCCTCTTGCATCTGTTTCTGGTACCTGCCTTGGTGTATGTCACATGACTGTTGCTTAGCTGTGAAGGCTTGCTGTGTATGGTTTGATCAATCTGCAGCTGATAAACCTAAATTCACTACCAGAAAAAAGTATGTAAACCCTTTGGAATTATCTATTTTATCTAATTATGGCTATGTGCATACCTATGCTGTAGGCTACGCACGTAGCCGTGCATTTTGTGCATAGGTGTGTCCGTATTCTTCTGCGATTACACCCCCAAACACTAGTCGGCAGTAGCGCTGCAGCGTCCAATCAACAAGACAAGATAGGAGGTGTTGGCTAGAGCTGCCCTGCTCTATAAAAAACACAGAACGATTTTATTTTTGCTATACTCATGAAGCATTGTCTGATGTGAATCATGCCTCCAACAAAAGATAATTCAGAGGACCGAAGATTTAGAATTGTTGTCTTGCATGAAGCTGGAAGGGGTTAAAGAAGTATCTCTAAAAGCTTTGATGTTCATCAGTCCACGGTAAAACAAATTGTCTATAAATGGAAAACGGTACACAGTGTTGCTAATCTCACGAGAAGTGGCCGTCCTGCAATGATGACTGCACCAGCACAGTGTGGTATGCTCATTTAGGTTAGGAAGAATCCTTGAGTGTCAGCTGAAGACTTACAGAAATCCCTGGAAAATGCTAACATCCATGTTGACGACTGTACGATACATCAAACGTACCAAAATGCTTTGCTGCACGTCTGGAGTTTGCAAGCGTACCTGGACTCTATGCTAGCTTTTTTCCCAATGAGCATGGGAAAAATTTAGGAGCACAGTGAAAAATATCAGTAACACTTGAGTTTAACAAACTATTTATTATATACATATTTATACTACATGTTTGCTCCTTCCCTTTGTGTTCAACTATGATGTGAAACCATTAGAGGAGTATGGAAGTGAAGACCCTGGTACAAGTACACTTGGCATTGGCCATACATATTTGTCTGTGCTTTTTAAAATATTAAAACAGATGTTTTGAAAATTTGACATTGAAAACAGCTTTTCAAACACTGATCACTCATCACAAAAGTTTTTAAACCAGGAACAGATTCACTTAGGGGTGGGAATCTCTGGGTACCTCACGATTCGATTCGATTACGATTCAGAGGGCTGCGATTCGATTATAAAACGATTATTGATGCATCTTGATGCATCATATTTTTTCTATACAGGATCCCTGGATAATTACTAAGCATTTCATTTGCACATTGAAATCCAAAAGAAAATGGCTAATTAGCTTAAAAGGACTAGTTTACATCCCTAGTTTACTTTATTAACCTCAGCTCCATGGTCCATTTCATTAACAACCAGTAGTCAGACTTATGAAAACTGAAATATAATTATCAGCATGTACAGTATGTGTATAGGACAGAGCTGTACACAGTTTAGTCTCAGCTTGTACCTGATGTTCTCAACCCTTGACTAATAGGTTAGTTAGTAATGACATACAGCTGATAATTAATATTACTTCATTACTAATTTAGCCAATGTTACATTAATAAATAAATCTTTTTAGCAACTTTTACGGGACCCAAGGACGCTTTACACATAGTTACAGTGACAGAACAACAAATAGTCATTCAGGACTGAATGCCTGGGTAAAGAGCTGTGTTTTAGTAGATCTTTGAAAGTGTCCAGACAGGGAGCGTTTCTGTGGGGATGAGTTCCAGAGGGGGGCGGTGACGCTGAAGGCTGCGGAGTCTGGTGTGGGAGGCAGACTGAGCCCTTGTACGGGGAGATGTTAGCTCGCGCTAACAGCCTTCACTTTTCCAGCCGTTGGGGAAACTACAGACTTTTATTAACGGTCACATAGCGACCTACGCTGCACGCTTACTACCAGACTGAAACTTACTGCTAATATATTTCACCGCTAACTTTCACCGTCACGCTTCTGCCGCCGCTCTCTCTCACTCGCTCGGCCTCACACACACAGCTGCAGAGCGTCACCATGCTCGCGAGTGTGCGAAGTTAAAATAATTACTTAGCGCATTGATATTAATGATTGTGTGACATTTTGGGGTGGTTATTCATTCCACAGCGGTGACGAATGTAGGGGAACACTGGTCTCTCTGTTGTGTGCGCTCCTCAGACGGTCCGGCGCTGCTCTTCCGCGAAGTTCCGCCTTTTGCGTTCCGTCAACATTACGTTATCAATTAACATTTAAATAATCGATTTTTAGACATTTGTGCATCGATTAATAATCTTCCACGTCCGAATCGCGATGCATCGAAGAATCGATGAATTCTCCCACCCCTAGATTCACTATACACCAGCAACACCCAAACAACCCACACCACGCCTAATGTAAACAAAACTACTGAACAGTATTACAAGAACTTTAGTAAATCAGGAATCCTTCTCTCTCTGAGGAGGAGGCTAGAAGCAGCACATACTGGCATCCTTTACAGTGGAAATGTACATCTTTCCACTGCAGAGGCTTTCTCACACAACATAAAGGAGAAACTACAATAAAATTTTGATTAATAGCCCAGGCTTTTATTTGCTAAAATCACTGAATTGACCCTTGCCTGTATTTTTCACAGCAATGTTATGTAATAGTATACTATATAGCTCACCGCTAGTATAATATTTATTCCAGTTGGACAAAACAGCAGTTTCATGTTTACAATGTTTTCAATTACATTGTCTCTTAATTTATTCATGCTACTATCGCATCAATAACCAGAACCATTCATGCAATAGGAGTTCAACATTTGAAAGTTTACTGTAGCACGTCAAACTTTTTCAAGTCTCGCCCCATCCAGGCTGTGATTGGTCAGTTGACGAAAAGTGACATTGATGAGCACATTGATTTTTATGAAAAGTCGAACATGTTTCAACAAAAAACACCTGATATGGCTAAACAGCCAGCTATCCAAACCCACAACTGATATCTCTGCAACTCAAGTTATCTTTGACTTAATGTCAGAACATCTTCACATTTTCAGTGTTTTAAACAAAAAATCTGGCCATATCTTACGCATTGTACCTGACTGCAACTGACTGATAACCCTTCCCAGCACACTCTTGTTTCAGATGTCACGAAAATCTTCTCTGTTTGTTTTGGGCTTCTGTAGAAACATGGCGGTGCAACATGGCAGACTCTATGTAAGAGGACCCACAATCTCTGTAGGTATATTAGTTATTGGAAATGGTAACGGAAATTAATAAATAAAATTAAATAGCAAAATTCAGGTGATTATACCCAAATTTAAATATATATATACACACATTACTATTAATATATTATATTCCATTACTGCCAGTATTACTGCCAATAGGCCTGTCCTCCTAAATCTTAAACACTGGTCCTTGATGATGAAGGACCAGATTTGAACTTCTTAAGCTACGATTACTTGGTGTGTAAAAACAATCTTGCTTGACAACACTCAAAACACTTTTTTAGCCAGTTGGTAGTGCCACTCATGTCTTCTACAACATTGTAGTCACAGAGGTAAGCACCTGCTTTTGGATGAAAAAATAATCCATCCACTGCACATTGAAAGAGATTTGAATACAAGTTGTAATTGGGCATAGCAACTCTACATTCTAATAAAAAACAAGAGTGTAGCTGGAAATAACAAATATCCTAGATCAATTTGAAAGTCATGAAGCAAAATTAGAACAAAAATCTATTTTATAAATAAAAAATTCTTTATTTAATACGATTAAATAATCACCACCATATTTTACTCTTCTGTGACTACTCTTCCATCTTGTCACTTCATGGTTAGCCTACTCGTTTGCTAGCTAACCAGATAGCTACTTTTTAGTACAAACCTTTATGGCATATTTCAGTAATCAAAAACATATGTTGGGGTTGCCACATTATTAAAGATAAAAAGAAAAATATATAAAGTGTGAGGGTCTCAATCAAGGAGCTTAAACAAGTCCATTGAAGAAAAGGTTTTCTGTTTATCATGCATTAAAGATGCAGAGTTAATTCTTCCATCCATTGATATGAGGCTTAACCTTTAGACATTTACATCTATGAAGAAAGTGCTTACCTGACAAAATCAAGTTGTTTCATTAGAAAATCCAAATTTTCTACTTCATTAGTACTCCAGCTTTAATCTACAACACATTTAGAGGGTGACGCAATCTATCCTTAGATATAAGCCAGCGCTGAAACAAAGCCAAAATTCCAAAAGAGATTCCCACTGAATGAAATTCTGTTTCACATTCTCAATATCCCTCTTACAAAAACCACACGAGTTGTTATTCCAATTAAATCTCTCATGTAAAAAGTTTTTGGATGAATAAATTATTCAGAATGCTAAATGTCACTGTTTTGGCTTTGTTTCCCTATTTTCCTCGCCTGTTTTTGTTTCTCACTGTTTTTGAGAACAACACATTTTCTTTTCAGCTGATTAGGGTATTATTGTGTTTTTAATAAACCTATTAGTAAACTGCTTGCTACTTAAGTTGATTAGAGAGTGGCCTAATTTCAGATACAATGTTAGAGTACACCAAAAGCTGCTGAATCATTGTTTTGAGGGGAACTGGAATGGCCTTTACTTTATTGTATTCTCTAATTGGGCAGATTAAATATATCACAAAAAATATCCATAGTAACTGCATGTGAAAAATAATAAAACAAGCTCCACAATAGCGATAAACGTATTTCATAAGATTAATATTTAAACTCTGCATGTAGTTAGTAGGTAAATGAAGCTGCATCAGAAACATCAATTCTGAGGTCATCTATAAGGCTAGGCTATGAAAACGTAGCTTTAACTTTCTCCGTGCATTACGAATGCAGCACAGGCTGGGCAAGTTTAATAGACTGGCTTTGTAGTGCTTCTTTTTTGTTTGAAAGTGCTTCAAAAGAAAGAAACTGACACAAAAGTGAATGATGAATGAAATGATGTTTTGCTGCCTTTTCATCTTTGCTAGTTAATGTTAGCTAGCTATAAACTGGAGAAAAAATTATGTTATTCACTGCGCCGCCCAAGTTGCTACCATATGAATTGTGAAAACTGGAGAAAAGTGGCGGAGTGTTGTTCTGTAGTGCTCTAGCAGCGCTGCTTTAGGTCTGTGTCTTTAAAAGATAAATGGTCTGTGCTGTAGAGTGCCTTTCTAATCTTCCAACGACTCAAAGCACTTTTACACTACGTCACATTTACCCGTTCACACACATAATCCACCAACAACCTTCTAAAGTTTAGGAGAATTTTAGACAAAGCCCCAAGAACGAGGTGATGTTGTAAGCTCTTGTCAAGATGGCAGCAAGTCGGCAACGCAAGTCCTGCTTCCTTCCCCATATGCTATATCAGGATGATCAGCACGAGGAGTGTGTTTCTGTTAGTAGGAGTCACTTAAAAATAATTTTTTAAGTGTTTCTTCATCAACCCCGTGTTGATGACTTGTTTTACAATATGCCACTCATCATTATTCTAATGAGCTTTATGTCTCGTCTTTCTCAGGATGATGATTGAATCAAATATTTCATTATTAATGAGAAATGTTTGTGATATTTATTTTGAATAAATTCATTGTTTATAAAAATCTTTAATCTTTAGAAAAGTCAATAAATTAGTCATTGGATTAATTAAAAAAAAACATTTTTGGGTAAATGTAAATTCTCCGTACTTGTATAGCGCCTTTCTAGTCTTTTCGACCACTCAAAGCACTTTTACACACTACCTCTGCATTCACCATTCAACACACAGTCACTCACTGAGCCTAAGTGCTCAAACAGAAACTTTCACACACATTCATACACTGGCAGAACAGCCGCCAGGGGCAATTCGGGATTCAGTGTCTTGCCCGAGGACACTTCGACACGCAGCCTAGGAACCGCCGACCCTCCGATTAACGGCCAACCCGCTCTACCTCCTGAGCTCAGTGGCTCAGGAGCCCCGTACAGTGTGGCTTTTAAGGACCCATGCACCCAGGGTGCATCCTTAAAAATAAGATGGTCTTTATTGATCCCTCACTGGAGGGAGTTCACCTGTTACAACACCACACAACAGATAAGAAAATATACATTGAATAAAAATAGAACAGAAAAATAAAAAGAAGACTTATATGTACTGTATACAAGCACCGTTCTTCAGTTGTTACTGAAGTGGAATATTGCACAGGCCATAGCTAGAGGCATTGGCACAGGACAAAATACAGCAGTGTAGTTTGTTTGACATTTTTTTGAAAAAGCAGGATTAGGATATCTTAGATAACAAGACCCTCCAGAACATATTCTGTCCCTCTGTAGACAAAAATTCCAAATAGTTTTAGCTATTTTTACTGTTATACTGCTATTTTTTTGTTTTCTTTCTCGCTTTTCTTTATTCTTGGTGACAGTGATAACTAAGTAATTGACTTATGTTTTAAAATTGATGTTGCACATTGAGAAGTAGGTAGGTAGGTTTACTGTCACAATATAAAAAGTTATAAAGTGAAATTGTGAGAGTCTCAGTAAATTAAAGTATTTCACATTTGTCAGTATTTAATTTCACACCTGCTGCTACAAAGAATTAATATATAGAATCCATCCCTGTGGAGCTACGTTTATACCTTATATCTAATGTGTGAGCAGCTCTTTGCATTTTCTGTCTATATGTTATAACATTAATATGAATGTAATGGTAGCATTACATGACACCAAATGGAGGGGTTCATTTCATGCTTTAATGTAAAAAGAAGAGAACAGATGGATGAATCTTGCTTTTAATAGTGCATGTAACTTGAAGTGTTACACATACACATACACTCAAACATGCACACATTGTGTGTTGGACTGAATGGACCTTGGAAATGAATGACTGAATAGGTGCTGCAGTGCAGAGGGGAGGCCAAGGGAGGAGGACGAGAGAGGGAAGTGAAGGGAGGGATAGATTTAGGAGTGCAGGAGAGAAGCAGGGTGGATGGTATGGAGGAGGGTTAGGGCTAAAATAGAAGGAGGTGGACGAGAATGTTGTCGGCCTGAGCAGTTTTATTTTTTGCAGATAGGGCTTACTCGTGATGAACTACTGCAAAGTCAAATAGCTGTGTGTGTGTGTGTGTGTATGTGTGTGTTTGTACGACCTCAGTGGTGCATTGCTTTGCTCACTCTCCCTCCCTGAAATTAGAAGTGACACAGAAATACAAAACACAAAGCCCTCATTTCTGCTGTCCCCTCACCTCTCCCTTCCACTGTTTCATCATATTTATTACACCCGCAGCTGTCTGTGGGTGTAATGACACACACGTAATCCCCACCCATCCCCCACACACATCCTCTCCTCCATGTGACACTCATTCATTTTACAGCGGGGGCAGTTTGGGCCACTAGCATACACAGTGTTTCCATGCACCTGTCCTAGGGGAGAATAAAGATTTTGTAAATCTAAATGAAAGATGGCGATATTCTATATTTTACTGTAAACAAATCCCATTTGCAGAGCCAAACCAACAATGAATTGATTCTACTAACACATGCTGTGCATGTATCCAAAGTCTGATATACTATATTTCCTTGTTGTCCAAAAACTATTAAAACCCATCATTAAGCCTCACTGCTGCACTGGCTGACATGTTCCTTCATTAACGTGAACACAGACTGTAGTGTGGTCTGACTCAGTCTCATATACAGCGTCCTGCTGCCCTAAATACTCACTAGTGCACCACATGTGGATTCATCCACAGCTAAAAATAGTCCCCAACAAATGCACTATTTCCTGTTTGAGTAATGCTTGATAAAAACTGCGCTGTCCAACTGTTGTAGGTAATTACTTAGCCAAAGGAGACTACAGATTTGTGAATTTAGCCTAACAAGTAGCAACTGTGGGTGTAGGGTGACCAGACCTCTTGAAAAATCCGGGAGAGTCCCGAATTACGAGCAGTTGTCCCGACCCCTTTCCGGTTTGTCCCGAACCTAACATGAGTTATATAGTTAGAGTTATAGCCTAATTTAACATTAAATACTGATTGTTGTAGTTCTCTTGCTCCAGTAGGGGTTGCAGGTTATCTGTACATTGTATCAACAACGTTGTTACAGCCACAAACTAACACTCGTCGTGCTCTTTGTCCCTTTTTGTTTTCTTGTGGTTAGTGGCATTTACAGTCGTGAGGACAGGTATTTACCGTGTTCAGGCAACCACGGCGGAGAGATCTGACACACGCGTTGCGCAGACAGATGTGTATGCACTGATGACATGAATAAAATAAATATAAAAATTAGGTAAAATGACTTACCCACATATTGGCAGTTGTGTTTTTCCTAATAACAGACAGGTGACTTCCTGAACAATAATAATTAATTTTAGCGTTGTGATTTTCACGTGTTAATGTTCATTGACACTCAATGTACCGATTTATTACCTGCTGTAATCAGCTGTTCCGCTTGTTTTGGAGAAGGGTGACCAACTTTGCCGCCGTGTAGAATGACTGATGAAAACTTAAAACAATAATTCCGCACCCAGTATTTAGCGTAACTCCATCAGCTGTTCACTGTAAACACACCACTGCACACTGGCTGCTTTTTCTGAGCAGACATCGGTGAGACCTGTGTGGCTATCTGATTGTTGAAAAGAGGAACAGTCGTAGAAAAACAGCCGACATGCTCGATTTAGGCCAGTAGCCTCTACTCACCCATTGAGAAATCCACTGCAAGGCACTGCCACCCCTCCAAAGTACTGGTACTTTCGGAAAGTACTACCTCACGAGCAGGGACTTTATGGGGGGAAAATAAAGACCCTAGAACTAAATTTAGACCCTGGTCCCTTCAGTGGGAACGCAGTGAGTTCCTCCCAAGGTTCCTAGTTCGAGAGTATAGTTCCTTTGGTTGAAACGCAGCTCATGAGGGCTGTATCAATTCTTTGTGTAACTCTTTTTTTCTGACTGCTTAGAATTTTTCAAAGTAAAAGCTCTTAATTCAACTCGAAGTAAAGCAAACAGTTTGGGGACAAAGATAGGAATTAAAATTCAGCTAAAATTATAAAAATAATGATTTTTGTTGGAATTTTTTATTACTGAAAGGAAAGCACGTAGGAATTTAAACCGTTCAGTGTGTCACAACTGACCGCCTAATGGTTAGGCTGTTTAGCCTGATGTTTGCCATGCACTTTTCAGATTTTATCTTTCAAAGCAGAGGAAACACCCGACTAACAGAGCAGATCTGTATGCTGTAGCAGAAAACATAATTCTTCCTGTCCACTGTCCACTGCAGTGCACTCAGGGTCCAGGTTGAAATATACCGAAGTGTTTTTATGACAGCTGACTCCACTGTAAATGAAATACTACACATTAATAATCACATCAGTGCTCAGATCAGTAACTTTGAAATCATTATGTGTACAATGTTGTTGTCCAGTCACATCAAATCTGATGATTAGATTTTTTTATGATAGAAAAGATTAAATGAGGGAATCTACTAATACACTATGCAGAACTCATAAACAACATCATTACCAATTTTCCTCCTGTGGTAAAACATCCTGTCAAACGCTCATCACAGGATTGCAGTTCACAAGAAAGCATCTGCAGCAACTGGTAAGCCTATACTACCCTGTGCTGAATTATGCATTGTGACTCAGACAATTCATTACTCATGACCAATGCTACATTACACAGGTAGTGGTCTCAAACTCTTAAGCACATTTGCTGCAGTGATTCAGTGCTTGGAGAAAGTAATGTTTCAAATACTGGGGTAATGCTTCCTCTGATGCCTGTTGATGGACCATAGAGCTCTTGCCAAGGTAAGGGCAGTATGAATAAATTGTGGGTTTTTAATTTTGTTTGGTAGTTGATTACACACACGTAATTATTTAGCTGAATAAATATTTCTTTGGTTCTTTTCTAGGAAAAAACACCCCTTCCACCCCAGCAATTAGTTCTTCCCCTGGCAGGTCTGTTAATGGCTGACGACAGAGACCATTTGCTTTTCCCTTCAAGAATTGACTCTGGTGACATGGGTGTAATGGCATTGTGTAAAGAGCTGTGAATGAACATTAAAAACATTGTACATAAAACAGCAAAACTATGCTCTAAAAATAAAAAAAATAAACAATAAATGGTTTTTGAGTCTTTTATGTTATTTGGTAATGTGGAAACATTTCTTCCTGACCATCTTCATAATCATATAATCATCATCAGAGGGATGGGGCGTTGTTGCATAATTGCCATGTATTATGCACTCCACAGGCAATAATTATTTACTTTGTGTGATCTGGGAAGAAACAAGTGTGCTTCACAAAAAAACAATTGGGCTCCCAGCTGTTGTCCTCAGAATGGTGAAGAAGCCATTGTCATCGGTGTCGATGTCCTCTGTTACCAAGGAGATGACCCTTGGGGTTTCTTTTAAGGCCTGGTCGCACTAGCATCTGAAACAGCGTTGTGCAACGAAATCAATTCATTCCAATGTAATAGTCACAATTTGTGGATTCACTTGAAGGGGTTTAGTAAGTCTAAATATTCAACTTGAGTTCAGCTTTGGTGAACTTTGAACTGCTGCTGACCATCCGCAAGCCATTTTGATAGTGCTGACATACGAGGGGACATAAAGCTATAGAGTCCAAAATGGACATAGATATAAACTTATTAGCACATAAAGTTTAGCCCTCTGCTTTTGGAGTAAAACAGTCTCCAGCGGAGTGTTAGGAGACAGATGTTACATATAAGCCTTTGGAATAAACTGTGTGAACTTACTGTCATGCCTGCGACTGAGCTAACGCATTTGCTAACTATGCACAGTAGAGTATTTTCCCCTTCCTTACAATCGCTTTATTGAAATGATCTACAGCCCTCAGAACAAAATACAGGGAGGGGTGATCTTGGATTACTATTGTGACTGAAGCGAATTTCGCTGAGGATCTGAGAGCTGTGGGTGAATTCAGGTCAGATCTAGCTACCAACAAATGTAATGTTCTGCATAAAACACCACTTTTGTGTTGAATGCTGGGATCGATTTTAAGGTTTACTAAAGCTTATTTGCTCCCACTTGATGTTATTGATACGCTGTGTTTGATACGCTCTGTAACTCTGTAATTACGCAAGGGAGCAGTTTGAAAATTACTGCAAACAAAGAGGGACAAAAAAGGAGGAAACACACAAGCAAAAAGTGATAATAGCAACAACAATAATAATTTCACATCTTCATGATGTGTTAAGGTGATCCCACAGAAGCCACAGACAGACTTGTGGGATATGGAATGCCAGCTACCATGGAGACCATTGAAACATTGGAAATCTGGTCAAGAGAAGATAAAGAAAATCGGACATGGTGATCTTCCCATTGGCTTATTGTGAGATGTCCTAAATGTTGAATTGGTTATGTTCCACTATGACCCACGTCTGTCTGATAGTGTCATTTTGTAGTCTGATCCTGGCATAATCCTGGTTGTTTGGTGCAGGGGTAGTGGAGTGCAGCGTGGTAGTACTACCGGTTAAAACTTAAAAGAAAGGTCAAATCCGGCACATAGTGAGTTTCATTTTAAGTATACTATATTATATACTATATTTAAGTCTAGCCTGAAATTACATACATGCAAAATATTTTTTCTATCATAGACTATTATAGATGTTTTATTATAGATATAGTGGACTATTTGTGCAGTGACAATAACATATGAAAGAGCATTACATACATTTTACTATTACTGTGTCAGGTTTACTGAGGAGGTCATCACAGTTTCAGATTTAAAGCTCTGACAGATGTGCAGGGATTGGATATCATCCCTTTAAGTAATTAATTGCATCTCATGAACCAGGCTTCTGCTAAAGCCCAAAGAAATGGTAAAGATCATGTCTCTCTGAAAACAATGCAAAACAAAGTTTCAGAGTTGTCGATGCCATTTATGTTTGTGCTTCCCACATTAATTCTGTTAGAAGCTGCTGTGGCATTCAAACAGCATTTAACTGAAATATGTGGTATGTCAGTAAATAACATGAAGGGCGTTTTAAAATCCATTTCTAATTCTTTAGGTAAGTTTATTTGACTTTATTTCAGTGGCATTGACTCTCCAAACTATGACCTATAACAGCCTGCTGCAGAATGTGACCCAGTATTGGTTGGCATGCCTCTCTCAACATAGAAGGTATTGATTTTTAGATGCTACTGTAAGGTCAGTTTCACTGGGATTTTAATATATAAATATTTACTGCATATTGTTATATCTACACTAGGTTTCTTAAAATGCTTAGTTGTAGCACTCAAGAAAATATTTTGGTGGAGGATCAGGTTAAGCCCACTAGTGTCTATTTGTTATCTCTAATTTAAGCATTTACAAACATATAAATCTGTGAAAAAATGTGTTCACATAGATCTTATAGTGTATACGTAAATAATTAAATAAAACTTCATACTGAATACTATTTGATACAAACAATCCACATCTTGTAATACAGATATAATCCCCATATTGTAAATGAAAAATCATAGGTTTATCAATCATTGTGAGTCACAAAGTGCCCCAAAGTTTTGAGGAAACAATATCTAAATGAGCAATTCCTGTAAAACATGGAGTTTCATGCTATTCAAGATTAAAATAAAATAAACTTTGCACAAATCTATTTACAGTATGGGTCACCTCTAGGAGGAGACTCTTTCAGTACCAATTAATCTAAAGGTTGCCATTAACCATAACCTCTATCTTTAAAATGTCTACCTATGGAGTTCAACCATTGTCAGTCAAGTATAGTGTATCGCACAGTATTATTTTCATGGCAACAAGCACAGAGTCATGATTGACAGATTTACCAACTAATCATTTTCTGGTGCCTGTGTGTCAATGGTTTGTTTCATGTATAGGCGGGGCTGCACGGGAAAAATGACATGGAGCCTGCTATCGTACAACAGAGTGCTATGCTTATGTGTTTGCGTCAGCACGGAGCCTACTGGCATGAAGCACTGGAGCCAAGGATCTACCCAGGAGACATGAATGATTTTGGTGTCCATGTTCTCATCACTTGACCAACGGGATAATCTACTGAAGACATGGTGTGTTCCTTTGAGTTTTGTATTATTCAGGTGCTAAAGAGACCTGTTCTTTTCAGTGTGATGGTACTATCTGTTTTGTGTGGAGGTGGGGTTAGACAAAGAGGAGAACTGGCAGCATACTCCAAATAAATCAAATGAGGAATGTATGCCACATTGGACTTTGATCGCCAGTGTGTACTGGCTATAATACCAGTCAACCTGTGTTTGTGATAAATGAGATGAACAATCTTGAGTTACAGTATATAATCCCTGTAATGCTACCTCTTGAGGTTTTCTTACAATTTGACTGAGAATGCGGACATAGCCAAAACTCAGTCATCAACCATACATTGAAGATTCTTAGCTCTTCTTTGTGGTCATTGTTGGTACCATTTTGTGCCAGGCGTGTAGTGGTAGGGGAGCTTTAGGTTACTGCAGTAGTGTCATACAGCCCTCCTGCCACAAATAAGCAACACACCTTATTCTTACCTTTGTCAAAACAGCATGTGTACCAAGTTATAACCACAAGCTTTAACTGATGATAATCCCCACTGCTGTCGTATGAGCAAAATGCAGAATGCTTAACTTTTTTGCAGTGCTGAAATATGAACAACTTTGTTGACAATTACTCTTGTTCCCCTTGACTTGTTGGTCAACAAAGTCATGTAGTGGAGTACGATTTTGTGTGTGCGTGGGTTCCAAAGTTTTCACTTTCATTGTCTTTATTCATACCACAACTCTAAAGCTCCCCCATCTGGCATGGCCATCAATGAATGACTAGACCCCAATCTGCAGTGACACTGGCATTTGCTTGCTGTGGCGCATTTGATGGAAGTTCAGTCTTTGCAAATGTGCCAAATTCCATTTTGTATGGAGTACACTGCCAGCTGAAGAGAGCAAGGTCAGGAGCATGAGAGAGTGAATATGAGAAGAGTTAATCAATGAGTGTGTGAGAGAGAGACAGAAACACAAAAACCAAAACAGCATCGCTCTCATTGGCAGGACCGACTACCCAGCCGAGCCTGGCACCCCATCTCGTCAAAGCATGATGGAAAAATACCAGTGTCCGCAGTGTGTACTTGTGTGTGTCTGCTGTGACCAGACAGTGTTTTCACTACAAATGCCCTTACAGCTCACATGGCCCATTGATAGATTATTGGAACATGTCTAACATTTCTGTGTTAGCTTCTACAAACCAACAACTCCCCTACAGGACAGACACTCCCTTCCAGTTCCCTCTCTTATGGCATCAAAAGACAGTGCTTAAAGAAAAACTAACAGGTAATATAACAGCGATAATAGCCACAACAAAAGAAGAATGTATGCAGAATGATGTCCCTGAGGTTATGTTGTATAAATGTGTCCACATTCTTTACAAAAGTTAAAATTTCATCCATTTGACTTGCAGAGATGGAGTTTATGTTGGGTAGGATCTCGGCTTTTAAGTGGTGTCATATCCCAGTGAAATAGATACATCAGCTTCCATAGTGCGATTGTAGAGGAGTCCATAGACATCATGTTTATCCAAGAATACCAAGTACAGTGAATCACTGTGAGGAGTATAGCCTAGAAGATGTTCATCTGACAGTTACACCCTGCCTACACCAGACACGTTATAGCCAAAAAGCCAAGTTGTCCTTCTCATGGAAGTCCTGAACACCTGAACACCTGTTCAGAAACACGGAACAGGTGTGTTTCTGTTTCAATCAAAGCTGCTATGTGTGCTGGCTAAATATGACATGCACTTCTCACATCACAACTGTAAGGGACAGTGGCAACACTTTCACAATGTGTTATTTTCAAGGAATGTTGCACCAATACGGCAGCTCGCTTTGGCGTATGAAAGGTACGGAGCCGGGCGGGGAGACTGATTTGACTGGCCTCTGAGCCAGGAACGTTGGTAGTAACAGAGACAGAACGATTTCTGTGTGAAAAGCCACAACCTGCATTCTGTTGTTGTCTTTTTCAAAAGCTGGATCTCTATGTGAAAGCACACATTTGAGCGAATGCGGCATATTGGCACAAATTCTTTTCGCATTTATTGCGGGATCTCTGTAAGCAGCTTGTGACTATAAAAGGGCTGGTTAAATTCTGCATGTCTGAGGGAAAGTGGAAACAGGTGTAAAGATGGGTAGGGCAGTCAGGTGATGTGGAAAAGAGGGAAGGTCCAAGGGAAATGGCATTGGCATGTGGAAGTAGGACTTTGGCTAGAGAGGAGGGACAGAGATATCTGTGACATCTTGTGACATCTTCACTTACACTATTCAGTCACAGTATGGCTGTATACGCAGAAGCATTTGTATTGTGCTAACTGCTCAATGCACCATCAAAAATTACATGTGAAAACTGTGTAAAAAATGCTACGTCAAGTACGGAGTAACCAGCTCTGTGGCAGGTGTATACTACTGTATTGATCAAAAGTTTGAGTATTGTATAAAATGTTTGTGAGACAGATGGCCGAAATGTGTTCAGTGTGGACAGGCTGTTAGAGACAGACCACTTCAAGGGCCTGCCTGTTCTGTTTTGGAGTGTTATCAGCAGCAGCACTCTAATCTTGCTCCTGTAGCATTTAGCAGCCACGGTTAGTATCAATATTATTATCTTATCAGCGTGACCTTTAGAGGTGACTCATGTATTCACAAAGAGTTAAGCTGTGTTTTTTTGTGTTGGAGTTTCCCTCTGCCCGTTGCTTGGGGGAAAAAAATAGGCGTGAACTGTTCTGAATTATATCCTCAGGTTTTTTTTACAGCAAGTCAAGGACAGTCCTCAGAGCGTCCACACTGCTTTTATGCTTTGTTGAGACAATGCTTGCATGAGACACCACGGCACAGGCCTCTGCAGATGGCGTGTGAGCTCCAAGCATGCTCAGAGCCGTTTATTCTCAACATGCAAGCAGTATTCTCGCCAGGGGGCGTACAAACAAAACATTCTGTAAAGAAGCAGAAGTCAGTGAGTGTTACCAGAAGAACGGCATAGACCAAACATGGATGCACAATCCGGAATGCAGAGGAAGAATAGTTATTTATTGTAAACTCATATCTATTCATGGCCATTATACAGTCCCTGTAAAGTAATAGGTCAAGTATTTGGAACACCAAATGGATTCTACTGAAATAATAACTGATCCTGCTGGCAAAATTTTATTAACTCAAATGTATGATTTTAAGATCTAAATTAATAAAAAAACAAATTGGACGGCTTTTGTGTCTATTACCTTCGCTTTTCTCAGTATTTGTGGAAGTCATCTTCTCAGATGTGTTGTAATTCATGTCATGTTCTACTTCTTTGAACTTTTGTATTCAACAAAGGGAAGTCGATGCCTTGCAGAGGTGCGATGGCATCACTTTGGGCACCCTGCGCTGGGGACACTGCGTTGAGCATAAACAAAGCTTCAAACTGAGGCATGGACAGTCCTCAGTTACATTCTTAGGAGCACGTCGACCAGTCCAGCCATACACTAGGGTCTCAACCTAGTCTTGTACTGTACTTTGAGGAGAATACTGTACAGCACAGATAGTCCTCTACACAATTTGTTCAACCTGGTCACGCTACTGTATTGAGTCATAGTCGTCTATGCACCTTGTGTCCTACCGTGCTTTCTTAGAGACATGGTATCCTTGTGTCCAGCCTTCTGGCAGGATTTTCCAATGTCGGTCACCTCTTTTGCCTGTCAGGCATCATGTGGATGTACTTTAGGTGGTTTGTATTTGGCTTACACTGGCCTTGATTGACCCGGCCCTCCTCTTTTCTGGGGTTACACAGTCTTGGAGTAAGGATAGGGGTAATGTGAATCTCCCTCGCATTATTCCCTCTTAGTGAAAAAAATTGGCAGAAGCAGCTGGAGGCGATAGCTCATGGGGAGCACCCTCCACAGGCCAACTGTAGAGGGACCAGTGACAGTGATTGCTGTGCACAGGCAATCCAGCATTCCACACTTGGTAAAAACAGAGAACGACTGCAAAAAAGGAAATTTTCTTTCAAAAAGAGACTATTTAACCATGTATTGTTTTTTTTGCTGAGTATAACATTTTTTTAAAATCCATGTTAGCCTACATGTTATCTTAATTAACAACAACATGTGAAGACATTTGGCTACATGAAATACAAAATCACATTAACAAATGTTTTTAATATCCAGTCAATACTTTGGTCAATATAAAAAAACATTGAGATTTCATGGCCAGCGCTCCCTACTCGTTATTGTATGTTATCCTTTACTTATCATATTTTGTTGTATTGATCATATTGTATCACTTCTCTTGTATGTTTTTTTCTGTTACATTGCATGCTTTATTTTTGCACAAGCTTGTTTTATTTTATTTGATCACACTGTACTGCATCCTATGTTAAAGGAATGTATCCTAACGTTATTAAATGAAAAAGTCTTAATAAAAGCAAGCTTCTGTTCTTGTTTTCCTTAGTGCATAGACCTAACACCTGTATGCTCTGAGGGTCAGTGTTTTGGATCAATATCAGTTAGGTTTTGTTAGCGCCCACGACATTTAGATGTGTTCACTGCCACAACAATTTTTGTGTACCCACTCAAATAACCCTCCCTTCATCCAAGTGCAGGACACACAAGTAATATCTTATATATCCGAAGGTATCTTATCTGGATGAATCAGCAAATTGGGCTTTAAAGGCATAACTGTTTCAACAAAAAAAATCTAATTAGTCTTTTCTTTTTTACTTTGTCTATTTCATTCTGTGAATTCTTTTGCCAAGTTATGTACAAATAGCAGTGTTTGGAATGTGGAGCAGATCAGAGGGTATTAGAGTACGGATTAGGGAGCTGAGGGTATGGATTTAGAAGATTTAGGGGAAAAGACGTAGGCATCAAGATAGGTGCCAATGATTCACTCCCCGTCTCTGTTATTATTTATCTTTTTTTCCCATCTTTCTGTCGTTTGTTCTTGTTTGTTGTTTCAATGCTTTCTCTGGTCCAGTCTCCACCTTCACCTGTATATGTCTCTGTACTGCTTTACCTTCGACCTATTCCTTAATCTAATTCAGCCATCTGGGACTTCTCTCTCCCGGCAGTCATCTGTGTTTGGTTCCCCTTTGGTCAGTACTTTGGGACCATGATTGTGTTTCTAGTTAAGCTTATAGTGATGTTTTGCCCACTGCTGTGTTTTTCTATTCCTGTTGGTTATTCATTCTTGTACTAATCTCATCCCTTTCATTCCTTCATTGGCTATTACAAAGGTTTTTACCAAAATCTGGGAAGGTCCAATTACAATTGGCAGTGCTTTACAATGTGATAAAACGCTTAGGCTTTTGTATTGGGTGCCCCTAGTCTGTACTTTGTAAATTGTGAAAAAAGGCATATCTAAATGTGTGTTGGACAAATAATCTAATATTATTACCCAAAGCTGAAATGGCTGTCAAATACATATTCCTCCAAAACTCTCATCCAGTCCCAAGGCTTGGTCCTGTCTCATTCCTGGCAACTCAGTATTCTTTTTCAATCTGAAATTCTGCATAATTTTGCCTCCAATACAGAGCTGGTTGTGTCTACTGTGATGAGTGTGTTGTCACTGCCAGTGTTGTGATGTTGGCATGGCATGGGTGCAGCAATAGATAACAACCTCTAAGTCCAGTATAGCATGCCATGGCATAGACAGAGCGCTGTGATATTATTACCACTCTGCTCCACAGTTGCTCAAGATGGCTGGATGCAGAACTGAGTTGTGAGGGCTGTTATAAAGTTGCTATAAACTCCTCCCACCATCACAGTTGGGTGTCATCAGGTCATATAACTGTGATGTAGTGTTGCACTGTGCAAGTGCTGCCGTTCCCCTTCGAGGGGAACTCGAACTGCGTCGGTGACGACACTATGGGAACGCCTTTAGGCGTGGCAGGGCTGAATGCGAATGAAAACTACTCCAATCCTATTGGCTTAGTGAGAACGGTAGCATGTGATGGCGTAACCGTAGGCGTATATAAGCACGCCGGCACATAGGTACATTAGCTTGTTTCTATTCAGCAGGCACGTTGGCTAATGTTGTTAGTGGAAAGCTCCCACATCCTGGCTAGTAGAAGTACCCACCTGGAAGTTGCAGTGTGTCCTCAGAGTTGAACCAGTTCCGGAGATGTGTGTCTCCCTGTCCGCGCTTGATCACGGTAGGAGACTAACACTCATGAGCTGTGTGTTGCTTGTCTGGGCCTGCCGCACGCCACGGCAGCTCTCGAGAAGCTGTTTGTGACCATTGCGAGGCCCTGCCCATGCGGGTACTGAGGTCCCGTATGGTTCTCTTCTCTGAGGACGGCCAGATACGCTCTCTCCGTGGCGTACGCCCCGTGATCGCTGAGGCGACTCTGCGGTTTTAGTCATGGGGATCGCAGCATGGGGATCTGCTGGAGGATTCCGAGACGGCTGATGCCCCTTCTCGTCCTTCATCTGCTGACTCCGACTCCCCTTATTCCCATTCGGGAGCCCGTTCTCAGCTTTCTCCGTTCGGCGAGGCCGATGCACTCTGGCTCTGAGGAGCTAGATGTGTTTAGCGTCATGGAGGAGCAAAATGACTTCCAGGTGTCGGGCCGACGTCATCAGAAGAGCGCCGACTATGATGAGCTACTGGAAGTGGTGACGCGGGCTGTGGCTAAGCTCATCCTTGATTGGCCACAGGCTGTGAGGAAGCTTAATGCCGGTACACTGTAAAAAATTATCAGTGTAGTAACTGGATGATCGCTTCCTGAGGAGCCACTCAGCATCCCCATGCCGTTTTTTTCCGGACTTACATAATGAGTTATGTAAGTCTTGGGATAACATTTCTCCGCCTAGCTGTCTACTCCCCAGCTGCTGGAGTACAGCAAGCGGCGGGGATCAAGGGCGCTACGGGACGATGCCGCGGGTAGAGGACGCCCTGGGACTAGCGCTGTTTTCCCGCCGTTGAGGCGCTCGGGACGCGCTAGCCACCACCGAGCCTTCACCATTCTGCCTGCCCCGAGGGGCAGTAGTCGGCCAGAAGGTCGGCTCCCAGACTGCAGTTCATCGGCAGCTTTTCCTGGCGGCCCGCTTCAGGAGACCGTCTGAGATCGGCAAAAAGCACCGGCCACCAGCCCCGAGGGGTTGGTTCTGCTGGCGATTTCGCAGAGGCGCGGCAGAGCATGATGAGCATATCTCCGTGGGCCCTGCGCACCCCCCCCCCCACGGAGGCCGACTGAGGTCCCCTCCGCCATAGCAACGGGTGACATTATCCCACCGTTTACACGTTCGGGACGCACCTGCCACCATTGAGTCCACGCCGTACTGCCTGCCCCGAGGGTCTGCAGTCAGGCGGCATCCAGACTCACTTACCGTGGATCTTCGGTGGCTCTCCCCTGCCGTTCCCAGGGGTCCACCTGAAAATCACACGAGACACCGACCACTAGCCCCGAGGGGCTGGTTCCGTTGGCAGATTTTGCTAGCAGAGTGTGGCTTCTCGTGGTCCCCCTCGAGCAGCTTGGGACGCGAAGCGATGCTCCCGACCCTGAGGGGCGGCAGTTGGCCAGAGGTTCGGCTCTTTTCCTGCCGGCTCGCTTCAGGAGACCATCCGAGATCGGCACGAGGCACCGGCCACCAGCCCCGAGGGGTTGGTCCCACTGGCGGATTTCGCGGAGGCTTGTCAGACATATCTCCCTGGGTCCTGCGCACCGTCATCGAGGGGTACAGACTGCAGTTCATGGTCCGCCCCCCCAGGTTCAATGGGGTGGTCCAGACCAAGGTACGCCCGGAGCAGCGCCCGGTGCTGGGACAGGAAGTTCGCGCGCTGCTGGAAAAGGGGGCGGTGGAGGTCGTTCCCCCGCCGGAGAGCGAGTCCGGTTTCTACAACCGGTACTTCATCGTCCCCAAGAAGGACGGAGACCTGCACCGATCCTAGATCTGCGGGTTCTGAACCAGTCTCTGAGGAGATACAGGTTCAAGATGCTCACCATCCCCGCCATCGTGAGTCACATCCGGTCCGAGGACTGGTTTGTCACCATAGATCTCAAGGATGCGTACTTCCATGTCCCCATTCGTCCATCCCACAGGAAGTTCCTGAGGTTTGCCTTCGGGGGCATGACATACCAGTATCGGGTCCTTCCCTTTGGCCTAGCGCTCTCTCCTCGCACTTTCATCAAGTGCATGGATGTAGCACTGGCCCCTCTGAGGCTCCAGGGCATCCGAGCACTCATCGACGACTGGCTAATCCTGGCTCAGTCTCGAGAGTTGGCGGTTCGACATCGAGATGTCGTTCTCGCTCATCTTCAACGCTCGGGGCTGAGGCTCAACGTGAAGAAAAGTGTGTTGGTGCCCACCCAAAGAACTGTGTTCGTAGGGGACTCAGTAATGATGCAGGCACATCTGTCTCCAGCACGTATCGAGTCCATTTTGACCACGGTGAAGAGAGTGAAGTTGGGCCACGCCACCACAATGAAACACTTCCAGAGGATATTGGGCCTCATGGCAGCAGCTTCCAGCGTGATACCTTCTGGTCTACTGCACATGAGGGCCCTGCAGTGGTGGTTGAAGACCAAGGGGTTCTCCCCGAGGGGAAATCCGTTCCGTCTGATACGGTTACGCACAGATGTCTTCATGCCCTATCAGAGTGGAAGAAGCCTTGGTTCTTGTCCCAAGGACCCAAGTTAGGGGCATCTTGTCGCCGTATAATCGTTTCGACAGACGCTTCCCTCACAGGGTGGGGCGCGGTCATGGGCGACCGCTCGGCGCAGGGGGTCTGGCAGGAGCATCATTCGTCATGGCACATCAATTGCCTCGAGATGCTGGCTGTGTTCCGGGCTCTGAGGAGCTTCCTGCCTGAACTCCAGGGTCTTGTCAGGTCCGACAATACGGCAGTGGTGGCCTATCTGAATCACCAGGGGGGTCTGCGCTCGAGCCCTCTTTGCAGACTGGCGCATCAGATCCTCCTGTAGTCCCGGCAGAGGCTACTGTCTCTCAGAGCGATGTTCATCCTGGGACTTCAGAATCAGGGAGCAGACCTGCTGTCGAGACAGAGGCTGAGGCTCGGGGAATGGAGACTCCACCCCGAGGTGGTGGAGTCATTGTGCGAAAGGTTCGGGCCCATAGATATGGATCTGTTTGAGTCTCAAGAGACTACGCACTGTCCGCTATGGTTTTCCCTGACACCCCTGGCTCCACTAGGGCTGGACGCCATGGTACATTCGTGGCCAAGCTACGTCTGTACGCTTTTCCCCCGGTCGCTTTGCTCCCGGGGATCCTGGAGAGGGTCCGTCAGGACGGTATCCAACTACTTCTAGTAGCACCGTTCTGGCCAACCCAGGTGTGGTTCTCGAATTTGCTGGATCTCCTGGAAGGTCCGCCATGGCAGGTCCCTCTGAGGAGAGACATGGTGTCCCGGGCAGGGGGCCAGGTTCTTCACCCTTGCCCCGCCCTGTGGCGGCTGTGGGTCTGGCCCTTGAGAGGGCAGCCATATCAGCTTTCCACACCCTTTGTAGGGATGGGTCTCTGTGGAGGCTTCCGCTAGTCGTACGATTCCTCCGTGGGACTCGGAGGATGAGACCTGCAACTCGCCCCAGAGTTCCCACCTGGGACCTGGCAGTGGTTCTCGAAGCATTGGCTGAGGCCCCCTTCGAGCCCATTGAGTCGGCTGAGGCCAAGTACCTGACCCTGAAGATGGCCTTTCTTCTCGCTATCACTTCTCTGAGGAGGGTGGGGGTCCTCCAGGCTCTGTCGATTGCTCCTCAATGCCTGGAGTTTGCCCCAGGGAATAGGAGGGCCATCCTGCACCCCTTTCCGGGATACTTTCCCAAGGTGCAGTCCAACATGATGGGGTACGTGGTACTGCAGGCATTTCATCCTCCACGGGAGACTTCATTTGCTCTGCCCTGTCAGAGCACTGAGTGCGTACATTCTGAGGTCCTCCCGGTGGAGGAAGGCAGACCAATTGCTGGTGTGTTTCGGGTCCCCCAAGGCTGGGTTCCCCGCTTCCAAACATACTATCAGCAATTGGGTTGTTCAGACTATCTCCCTGGCTTATCAGGTGCGCAACTTGCCTTTACCTATGGCTGTAAGGGCTCACTCCACGAGAGGCAGGGCAGCCTCCACGGCTGTCCTCTCTGGAGCATCTCTCCAGGAGGTTTGTGATGCAGCTGGCTGGGCCACTCCTCACACCTTCATTCGTTTTTATAGTCTGGACCTTCCCTCCGCACCCGGCACCCGAGCACTCTTTCTCTAGTCGTGCCCACAGGTTGCCTGCACGCTAGGGCAGGCGGGGTTGCGGCGCGCCTGCGTGGGGATCTCGTTCCCATAGTGTCGTCACCGACGCAGTTCGAGTTCCCCTCGAAGGGGAACGTCTCGGGTTACGTAGGTAACCCTTGTTCCCCGAGAAAGGGGAACGAGACACTGCGTTGGTTCACCGCACCTCTCCCCGCCTGGAGTGCCTTGCTTCATAGTAAAGAGCTAATGTACCTATGTGCCGGCGTGCTTATATACGCCTACGGTTACGCCGTCACATGCTACCGTTCTCACTAAGCCAATAGGATTGGAGTAGTTTTCATTCGCATTCAGCCCTGCCACGCCTAAAGGCGTTCCCATAGTGTCGTCACCGACGCAGTGTCTCGTTCCCCTTTCTCGGGGAACAAGGGTTACCTACGTGACCCGAGACGTTTTACAGGTATGGACAGAACCTGCAGTAACAACTTAAGTGTAGCGCCATCAGGGTTTTTAGCCAGAGTGGCAGAGAAATGACTAAATGTGTTACAATCTCACACTAAGATGCTCATCTTTGTGTGGAGTGGACACAGTTATTTACTGTTGTTGGAGAGATTACATCACAAACAGCCGTTATCCAAGCACACATATCTATAAAGAGGCATGTTGTGGCTTTGAATCAAAATATTTCAATCTGTATGTTTGCACCACCCAGAATGTTGCTACCTGCCAGGCAGGTTAGGTTAGGATGGCTCTTGAGCTCTCCTAAATCCTGGCCCCAAAAAATGGTCAAATGTTTTAGTCCTGGTGGTTGTCATGTTTCACTGGATAAGAATGACAGCCTGTTCTGGTACATTTAAATACAATCTACAATAACCTCTCCTCCACTTTGTATCTTATCAGTTATTTCAAGATGAAGATTGATACCAGCCTGACTATGCCCCAGCTTCCAGAGGCCCTGTCCCAGGCAGGCCTTCAGTTTGCTGTGGCCACTGAGGAGGACTTTGATGAGATCATGGCTATGAGCCAGGACATCTATGGAGGCCTTGACTACCTGCCCACTAGATATACCAGCTGGCTGCAGGAGAGCAACCGCACAGTCATATTGGCCCGCAAACAGGGGAAAGTGGTAAGTTCAGTAAATAGTATATAAAAATTTTAAAATTATGGGGTTAAGAAAAAAACAGAATTCTTGCATTAGAAAAGCAAATGCAGGATGCTTATCCTGTGCTTCTTGTTATTAGGCTTTTTAGTATCTTTAATACAAATATGAACATGTTTCGCATATTCTGACAGAAGTGACAAACCCACCACATAATCTTTCTACAGGAAAACCCCAGGGCAGATCAAATATAATTTCACGTTCACTTAGCCACGATAGTATGCATGATGTAAATTTTGTCATATTCCCTGTTTTCTGAAACACGATGTTCTTACTACACTACTAAAAATGTTTTATTTTAGATACTGCTGCTCGTTGTTTCCTTGTATTCCTATGTGTTCCTATATGTTATAACTACCTTGCCTGTGACTGTTTGAGTTGTGGGTATGGACTGGGTAAGTTGCAAATGAATTGCCCTTAATGGGATCAATAAAATCTGAACCTGAATCATCTTCGATGCTCGGCAGATTGCTCTGGAGTCGGTGTGTGTGATTGACGATGGGGAGACAATGCTGGTGGAAGGTCTCCGTGTTGCCCCTCAGGAAAGAGGCAAGGGTGTTGCAGGCGTTCTGCTGCGCTTTTGCTGTGAGCTGGTCAAGTCCAAGTACCCAGAGGTCAAAGTAACCCGCTTGACCCGTGATGATCAGCTTGGACCCAAGGATTTCCAGAAATATCGCATCATAACCAAGCAGGTACCAGCAACAAAAAGCAGACTTCTAAAGTCTGTGTACTGTTGTAGTTCTTCATCAGCTCAGACACTGGCTTTCTTCTCTACAGGGTATTCTGCTGGTGCGCTTCAGAGCTGAAGATCTCAAGCTTCGCTTGTCTGAGCTTGGTCTGGGTGAAGACATCCAATCCTCTTTGTCCACCTCCCTCTCCGACACTCCCCCGGTGCATCTCGACCATACAACTATCCATCGGCTCTATCTGACCACTGATCTGATGCAGGGGGTCCTTCCCAATGCCACCATTATTCAAGACTGGCAGCCATTCAAGCTTTTGCCCAGTAACATGGCCATCCTACTGAAGAAGGACATTGACTGGATGGTGGATGATGTGTCCAACCCTACTGTGGCCAGCCTCTGCACCTTCCCTTTCAGGGTGCCCATCGGAGAAGACTGGTAACTATGCTTTCTTTATTTATTCATAATGCCACGCAAAAGTTGCAGGTTAAGTCATGGACAACTACACACCAAGTGTACAGCGTAGTGAAGTACACACTGCTATCTACACTGCTATCTACCATAGCAAATTTTTATTGTACTATTGGATGGTGTCAGAATTTATTAGAAACTACACATAGTAATTATACATATAGTAGTTATGCTATTCATTTTCAGAATAAGAAATACTTTTCACTGAGTGAACTGGTACACTTTTTTTAAACCAGGTATTACCTAAACATTGACATGTTTGGTAAAGACCTGGACCTGGCTCGGCAACAGTTTCTGTGCCACCTGCAACACCACACTGCCACCCTGAAGGGTCATGTGATGTGCCAGATGTTCTTGGATCCACCTCTCTGGAAGCCCATGGCTGAGTTCTGCCACAACACCTTGAGCGTGGAGCTGGTGAAGGAGTATACTGAGCAATGCGTGGTGGAGTCAGACATCGTCTAGTTTCAGAAGCGGGATGGAAAGGAGCAGAAGATGAAGGCGCTAGAAAGGAATGAAGACAAGGGTCTAAACAACAAGGAATGGACACTACTCAATTACACTTAACAGAAAAACATAACCCTCTGTAGTGAGGAGAAACAAAATGTAGGTTCTATAAAACAAAACAACTTCTCACAATGCAGTAAGTTAGATTTAACAATCTGTGAACAAATACAGTGTGTGGACATAAAATCACAAACACATATTATCAGCTACAATAGGTGTGACAAATACTACATTTGTTAAGATTCTAATATTTAATTGGTGTCAGAGATGTGTTGATACAACACACACAAGTTTTAAAGTGCAGGCTACTAATATTTCATGCCCCCAATAAACATAAAGATGGGTGCCTAGATGACATAAACATCTTTAAGCAGAGGTATATCACCAAACCCAAATAAATGTGTTTTAAAAAAAAGACCAGATTTAAAAGGGACTGTGAGGGCAGTTAGCACTGTCAAGATAGTTTACAATGGGTCGACAGTACATATTTGCGTTCACCAGAGTTGAGCTCTGCATAAAAGCCACAGCAAGTGAATCCAGAGTCCTGCAACTCTGCTGAAAGAAAAATATTTGCTGTGATACCTTAATGCAACAACACTACAAACCATTGCCATAAAAGTGACTGTAGAGTGAAATCATCCCCTTATAAGCTTAGCTTGAAATTAAGTTTGATGACAATGATAACTGGTGTTTTTGATATTATGTCTACCTTCTGTATGATGTACGACATGTGATGGTGTAATAAGAGTGATGTGCTTGGGGAAGCTTTCTCACACCGGTAGCAGTGATGTAACCTAAAAACAGTCAACATGCAAATGCTAAATGTTAAAAGTACCCTTAGGGCAACTCAAACCTTTCATCTTTGCTTTTTCTGTAAATATGAACCTTCTAAATATGTACACAAACTGAGTTGGGTTACTAAATCTGCACAACTCTGAAGGCACTTTATTAAAATTACACAGACAGGTTGTGTCGACGTTAAAATGAAAAGGAATAGTTCAGGATCAAATAGGGTAATTTTACAGATCCCGTCACGCTGATGTCGATGGGTGCATCAATTCACAAGAATTATCGTAGGAACATTAACAACAAATCTCTGCTGAAACAACAAACAAAGTCTGTTAGTGAAATGAACATGCTCAGTCACAAATTGGCTGACAATTTATTCTTTGTTATGGTCAGGCTTAGGTCTTTTGTTCAAATATTTGACTGTATATATATGTTACTAATTTAATATTTTCACTTAAATGCTGCAATAAATTTTAACAGAAATGATTAACTTCTGAAGCTATAAGTGAAATCTAGGCTTACTTTTGTAGATCGCTAGCAAAATGCCAAACAAAATGCTAAAGCTTGAAAATGTGAAAGAGACTTCTGGGCAGTTTCCTATTGGCCTCAGCTAATGGAGGGAGAGGAGATGAATGAAAATAACTGTGTTAGAATTAACAGAAATAAATGTTTTAACCATCACTAATATTAGCTGGCAAAACCTTTTGAAAAATAGTATTCCCTGTGAACATGCAAGACCAGTGCTAAGAGAAGGTTCAGCAAACTCATCTCTAGTTTATTGTCTAGCCATGAACACAATACTTCGGATTATACCATAGCCAAGGTCAGTGCTAATTCCTGCAAAACTGGCACTTGTCCATTAAAACCAGGACACTTCAAACAGAGTTCCAGTCAGAAGCTTATTTAGGGACGTGTTGGTTCTCCATGAGCCTACACAACAGCTTCATTGCTCAGTATCATATGATATTGGAAACCATAGCAACAGTTACCAGTTCTCTCACTTGTGAAAATAATAATATATCTGAAGACAATTTGCACTGGGGCTCATTTTTTTACATTACTGTATGAATGGCAATGTCGAGTGGAATGTTGGTCCATCACGTTTGTCCACACTGTAATATCTTGACAACTTTTTGTCATGAAATTTGATACAGATGTGTAGTCCGCCGGTTGCACCAACAGTGCTTTGCTATGAATCCTAATGATTTGGGTAATTCCCTGACTTTTCATAGTGCCACCAGTTGGTTAAAGTTCTTATTTATAAAATATAATAAGCCAAACATATTTGATACTGATTGGTCCAAATTTTAGTACCTAAAAACTTTGGTGATCCTCTGACTGACTAAACTTTGGTTTATGAGTTTATACCTGCAAAACTAATGACCAAACATCAAAGGAAATTCCTTGCAGATGAAAACCCACCTGGCAGTAAGTCCGATTCTGATTCACATGTTCCCTTCAATTTTTGGTTAATGCTAATAGACTAAGTTAAACTAAGATGGTAAATATTATATCTGCTAAACATCATCTTGTTAACAGTCACTATGAGCATGTTAGCATGTTGATATTAGCATTTAGCCCAAAGCATTGGCGTACCTAAGTACAGCCTTAAAGTCTACACTTGTTCCTTTGGTAAGTGGCTGTTGGTGTAAGCACAATACCAGACACTGATGTGTCGCCCATAGAGAAATGATGAATTCTTTGGCCTGCACCTACATGTTATACATTTTTTCTTGGAGATTTGCATTACCACCTCTACTAGAGGCATCATAGCAGGCCCAAAATGTTTTTAATATCTTTAGTGATTAACTAGGATTAAAATGACATCATGAGAGTATCCATTGCACCTCATCTTTACACTCTAAATCTCCCTTTAAATACACATATAGAGGGTGTGACAAAGGACCATTGGTCTGAGCCAGACAGGAATATCTTTTAGGAACAACATCTCAGTTTGTATAGAAGTATTGTATCTCCCTGTTGCCTTGACCAGCTTTTATCTTGACTTTGACCACCTTCTTCTGGTATGCAATTTTCTAGGTGTGAGGATGATTTTCTGAAGAAAGATAAATGATGAGAAAATATTTATTTCCTGATGGAAAAAGGATTAAACAGACTGACACTTAAAAAATATTAATATTTTAGGAAAGACCTATTCAGTTGTCACAATCCTTGACATATTGCAGGGAGCATAACAAAATAGGAGGACTATCTTTTTACCCTATTGTTTGTAACCAAAGAAAGTCACCACTCATCTAAACTGATGCCCTATTATTTGCTGCCAGGAGTGAAGTAAAGCTGTGGAAGGTTGGAAGGCCATGGGAGTAATTTTTTTTTACCATGTTTGCTCGTGATCACAGAACATTTTTGTGATCTATATTTAAAAATATTTATAAAAGTGGTTTTATAAGTAGGGCCCATCATGTCAGTTGATATAGTGCTTTCACAGCTCATATTCCGGTATTCCCAGAAAAGTGGCAAAGTTGTTGTCACACAGCAAATCTGTGGCTTTTAGGGGCCCATCAGGGTCTGGGGCCCTGGGGCAGTTGACTGCTTTGCCTGTTTGGTTATCCAGCATTAAGTCTACTGCAGCTGCAGAAAAGTCTGTGTAATATCCTAACATGTGAAAATATTTCATAGTGTGCCCTTGGTAGTGAATAAGTAGAGTAGCTTCATTAAGCATTCACTAATATAATATTACTAATAGTGTTGCTAGTGGAAGAAATAGTTTTCCTGTGGTAAGAAACAGCTGGTTTACTGTATAGTGTGAAATCGTGTTAGCTTGTCATAGATCATTCCCTTCTACTTGTCTTCAGCCACATCCTCCAGCTAGTCCTGGTGGATCCCAAGACATCCCCCAGTCTGATGGGATATGTATTCTCTTTAGCATGTTCTTTGTCTGCCCTGAAATCTCCAATACAGATCATTTAGGGTTGGAAAGTAAATCAACTGGACCATGACAGTCATTTTCTGTCAATCTAACTTTCCATCTTATCCTCACTTTTAAAAAGACCTCAAGATACTTATTGGCAGCTAATCACTCGCAACTCAGAACTAGCTATCCTCCATTTTCCAGAAGAATACCACAATTCAGGCTTGGAGGCGTTAATCATACTTGAATTACCACCAGTTTTGTCTAATGATTTTGTGATCATGAAAAAACAAAGCTTGTTAATTTCAAGGCCATGAGATCATTTTCTTGCGATTTCAAGAAAACAACAAAAAACAACAACAACAATCACCAACAAGCATCTTAACCCATGTGCTGTTCTACCTTCTGTACGAAGATGTCTAGGAAGATACGTTATTTAAAAGCCTTTATTCAGTGATGATGAAATGTACATATGCAGCCCCTCCCCACCTCCAAAAACACACGCACACACACCACCAGTTAGTCTAGTTAACTCTAACCAGCTGAATAATCTTTGAAACATACTCTGTAGCTGGATATTTTCCTCACAATCAAATACACCCTCTGTTAAGTTTCACATAACCCTCACCTAAACTATAAAACAGTAAGTAGGGGTATCTTTCAACAGGTTATGTTAAATATACTCATTAACTTATTTTTTGTTATATTGTTATAATAATATGTAATAAATGTAAATACTGTACGTTGTGCTGGAAAGCCACTTGAGCTTGTGTGATGTCAGAATGAAGACTTGGCCTAAAAGCTGATGATCATAATTCCTCATTTTGAGGAAACAAATTGTTGCCAGTCGTGAGTTTTTCTCTGAGAACTTGTCAACTCATCACTGATCACCTCGTTTTATAAAATAAATTAAAATTCTATTTTTAGTGTTCACTCAATGCGACCTGCTGCCACTTTCCTTTCAGCATAATTTCTACATACTCTGCTTCCCGGAGTGCCGATATTATTAGCTTCACAGCAGGCAAAAGAAAAAAAGAGATCTGTTGTTTGTCTGCTCATCTGGTGGGAAGGGGGAAGAGCATTTTTTCAAGGATTTCTTTCAATGCGTACATGTACAAATCATCAATCACCAACAAATCAAGAATCCATTGTAAAATGTGTTGATGCTTTCATTCATCTGAAGGCCTCAGTATGCTTCAAATGAAGTAGGTTGTAAAACATTTTGACAGTGTGACAAGTGCAAAAGTGTTTAATACTTGTTACAAATGGCCAGAATCCTCTTGAAATCATCCCACTGCCACGGCCATCTTTTTCAAGAGTTCTGTGCTTTGTGTGTCTTTTGTAGTCTGGATGTGATGAATTGAAGAAATGGAGATAATATTTTATTTCCCCCCACAATCTCAGCATCAGAAAGGGGGTTCATGACAAAAAAGTTTGCTTAGTTTTGTTATAGCATACTAAGGCCTTTTGGTTTACTTTTTTGTAACAATTAACTTCTTTTTAACCCTTAAATTCTCATGGCAGCCTCAATTAACTGGCTTGGTCAGTTTTAATCAGTTTGGGCTGCCATTTTGATTTTTGTAAAGAACATATTTTTGGTTGCTTCTAGTACAAACCTGACTGGCTCTTAACTACGTGCAAATCAAAGCATCATTGGATGGCTTATTATTCTTGTATCAACTGAATTTTAATGTTCTCAATTGTTTGGCTACTGTTTGTGCCATTAGCTAAATGTTAGCCCTCTAACCCAAGACAAGTTCATTTTAAACAATTCATTCCTATTTTGATTTTTGTCCAAGAAATATAAAGTTTAGAAACCATCACATATGAAAGACAGTATATTTTATTATGGCTTATCAAGAGCATTTTGACATTCCAAAAATTGTCATTGATGGTCAGAGTATTCTGGCAGAAGCTGTAGGTCTCTTTTCTGTGTTTCATTGTGCTGTTAATGATCCAAACTGTTCATTCCATATACAAGTACAATGTACAGTATTGTGCAAAAGTTGGTGGCTGTGGGAAAACAAATTAAAAAGTGAGTGAACACAAGAAAAATCTAAATCAAATCAATACTTGGTGTGACCACTCTTTGCCCACAGTCCTTCTGTGGATTGAGGCAGCCTCAGCTGCTTCTCTCTCTTCATGTAATCCCAGACAGACTGGATGATGTTGAGATCAGGACTCTGGAGGGCCACACCATCACTTCCAGGACTCCTGGTTCTTCTTTAAGATCGTTTTTAATGACTTTCGCTGTGTGTCGTTGTCATGCTGCAGAATAAATTTGGTCCAAACAGATGCCTCCCTGATGGTACTGCATGATGAAGTATCTACCTGTACTTCTCAGCATTGAGGAGACCTTTTATTCTGACCTTATCCCCAACTCCATCTGCAGAAAATCAACCCCAAACTAGTAAGGAACCTCCATTAGGTTTCACTGTTGCTTGCAGACTTATTCTTGTAGCACTCTCCACCCTTCAGCGAACAAACGCCTTCTGCTGCAGCCAAATATTTCAGATTTCAGATCAGTCCAGAGCAGCTGCTGCCATTTCCCTGCACCTCAGTTTGTGTTTTTGTGCATAGTTGAGTTGTGTGGCCTTGTTTCCATATCAAAAGCTTTTTGGTCGCAAGTCTTCCGTAGAGGCCACTTCTCCAGACAGTAGATGGGTGTACTAGGGTCCCACTGTTTTCTGTAGCTTTGAGCTGATGGGACTGTTGGACAAAGAAGAACCATGATGTGTCTTGTATCTGCTGCAGAAGTTTCTTTGGCCAACTACTGCGTCTACGATCTACGTCTTAATAAGAGCTTGGACAGCACATCTGGAAACCCCTGTCTGCCTTGAAATGTCTACCTGGGAGAGAGCTTGCTGATGCAGTATAACTACCTTGGGTCTTGTTGCTGTGCTCAGTCTTGCCATGGTGTATGACTTTTGACAGTAAACTGTCTTCAGCAGCCTCACCTTGTTAGCTGAGTTTGGCTGTTCCTCACCGAGCTGGATTCCTCCTACACAGCTGTTTTTATTTCACTTAATAATTGCGTTTCAACCTACATATTAAATTGTTGATCATTAGCACCTGTTTGGTATATTTGTTTAATCATATACCTGATGATGCCTACAGAATCACTGGCTTTGTGCAAGTGTACCTAGAAGAACTGTTTGAAGGCAAAGGGTGGTCACACCAAATATTGATTTGATTTAGATTTTTCTTTTTTTGTCCACTAACTTTGCAATTTGTTAATTATTATTGTTAAATATAAAATAATCTATTAACATCTCTATTTTTGAGAGCATTCTTACTTTACAGATTTTTTTCCACACCTAAAACTTTTGCACATTACTGTACATGCTTTCAAACACCAGTGCCAAAGGTGACGAGACTCTTAGGTCTAAAACTTGACAAACAGAAACAGTTTCTGCCACTGAGTTCTGCAGATTGAGATTAATCCAACAAATGTGGTTTGATCATTAGATTTTTAAAAAAACTTCTACATACTGTATAAAAAGAGATCATTCAATCCAAAGCTTATCAGTTTCTTCCAGTATTGCAGTGACTATATTATTTATACTCTGCCTGATGCACTTAGCTACCAGATTTGAACTTGACCTGTGTTTTTTGAGCTTGGAATTGGACTTGGGATAACTGCAGCGTGGTTTTATCTGACTGTCAAATACATAGCGAACAGAGTTCTTGGATTAATATTTTTCATTACCACTTTCATATAAGGTATGCTTGTTAATAAATCACTTTTTAGTGTAGATCAGTAAAAAAAAATGCAGTTCAAAAGGACTTTTTTGTTTTGTTTTTTGTCCTTAGAGGCTTCTTTGATTAACCCTTTTTAAAATCATTTTTTAAAAGTATTTCTTCGTAAAGGGTTTATACATTGTAACTAATTGCTTTATTAATGTTAATAAATAATTTATTTATACCTAATAGGTCAGTAATAATGACAACATTTTGGGTTGGAGATGAAGAAAAAACAATTTGATGTGCACTATATCATCTTCCAGCAAAGTATATTTTCTATTTTGAAATAGCTGTTAGCACACCGACCACCTTCTGGAAAGGGACTACAAATTTTGATGGCTTATTAGAAAGTGAGGGCTGGAACACACTTCTCTGAGCTGCCTCAAAGAAAATGTGCTTGGTTGTTGTTTATTTGGTACCACAGATTTTGGGTACTTTACCGTGTCTTAGGTGGTTTCGAAGGCGGTGACGCTCCTCTCTGCTTAGATCTGCAGAGATGTTAAAAAATGTCTTTGTAGAACTTTGTAGAATTCCAGCTTCAGGGTCATGATTTTCTCTTCTCCAATGGAGGAAGAAATGTCAACAAGTCCTCCAGACTAATTAAAAATACACAATTTCTCTTTGCTTCTTAAAACAACACATAGTAGTGTCTCTGGTCTTGCACCCATTCCGGTAGGATGACATAATTTGTCAGTGCCTTCTGAAACTGTCAGAAATTAAACTGTCACTGTTAAAAAAAATATTCATATGATGTTTCCTGATCTGCTGCCTCTGTGGTGAATGTTTGTTTAGGTTCAGGGACAAAAAGACTTTGTTAATGTGGAAATATTGTGATTTAGATAAATAGCACCCAATTTCTTAAGGTTAGGGAACCTATGTTAAGAGAATTTTGGTTTAAACAAAGCAACAATGACTGCAATTAGGAAATGCAGGAAATAATTAGGAAACCGCAATCACTTGTGTCAAAGTCAGACACTTGACCTGCACCCATCAAACAAATCCAGTGACAACATTATAGTAACAGCTGCCTTTGCTCTCACAGGCATTTGAACAAAAACAACTATGTTGTTTTTAAATGGCAGGACAGTCTCACTATTAAAGAGGACACTACACCTGGAGGAGGTCATTCATCAGCCTAAGGGATTTTCCCACAACCTGAGAATTCTTTCGTATAAATGCTTTATTGCATTAGTAACACATTATAAAACATGGCACCACTGTCAAATAAAGTACAATTTACAAAAGGGTTATGATACCAGACAGCTGGCATGGGTAAGCATCACCATCATATACAAGTCAGGGATATTAACACAGGATGTATTTGATGAAGAGGAAAATACGAATGAAAGGATAGATAAAAAAGGTTCATAAACTTTAAACATTAGACATAGAGCCCTGTAGCTCCCCCGAATTCTATTAATCGGGGAGAGCAGCTTCAACCGCAAAGTTTCAGAGGTTCCAGAGGGCCGAATGCCTACGCTTACTGCAGACTTCTATATACAGAAAATATAGCGCACAAATATACAATATGTCCAGTAGATACTGGATTTTATGCATAGTAGTTCTTCACTGGATGTGGATGCATTGTGTGATTGAGGGTAGCTCAAAGTGCCAAATTTAATGCTAAATTTCTATATTTGTCAATTAACTCATGGAATTGTACTAGTTTTAGTTGAAAACATATATGAGTATATGTTTGCCCTTTTAAAAGTCGAGGTGATATCACCAGTGGTTGAATGTGACACTGAAATGATTTATTGAAAGATTTTTTGGTTACTTATAGCACTTTGTTTAAAAAATGTGATGATTGTATACTTTGTATACAAGTGATTAAAATGCTAACACATTGTGCTGCAAACCCTATAGGTATTATAGGGTTAAGTGTTATATTAATGTATGTTTTATGAATTACTGTACAAGCCATTGAGTTAGTGGGTAAAGCAGCATGCACTTTAGTTGTCTTTGGCAATAATAGATAAGCTCCCATCTCCTGTAAAGTAGCATCGACTTCAGTGAAAAACAATTGTTGTTGTCGCACATCTTGATGTCCAGAAGCAATCATAAAGTTTCATGTGACATAAGCCTTTCTCTGTCAGTTTTACAATGTTTCTTCAAAGCTGAACCATTTCACAAATGACATGTAGAGCAGTATGTACATCAGTATGCAGTGGCAATGAAAATAAGACTATATTTTATTCTCAGAAAAGACAGCAGCTGTAAGATTAACACAATAAGAGATTGGAATGGCTGTGTTTTGAAGGAGTAATGCGGTTTTGGGTAAGTTAGGGGAAAAAAAGAAACTAAGTACATTTAGTAGACTAGCTTTTAAGTACTTTATGTGAGTAATTCCATTTTGTGAGACCTTATACTTTTACATTTCAGAGAGAAATATCCTTTTTACTCCACTACATTAACCTGAGAGCTGTAGTAACTAGACTAATGTTACATGCAAAATATAAATATGATGCACTGCTAGAATTTCAACTAGCCAGTGTGATGATAGACATGTGTAGGTTTCAAAGATAATTTTATTTTCATATGCACTCAGTGATGCAAATCTTTAACTCTGTACATTAAATCTTTCTCTGTGCTTGATTTGTAGTGATTGCTTTATCATGGCTTGATTGGTAATGCCTTGGACCTCCATAAGGGGGAACGTGAACAAACCTTCCTCTTTTGTTGTATTTTAAGTAAAGACAAGTGATGAGTCTGTGTTTTCTTTCACATTATTTCCCTCCTGTAACTGAACATTTTGAACATTTTTGGAAATACCTCTATTCACTTCCTTTCCAAGAGTTATCAGTGTCATGTCAGTGCCGTTAAGAAATAGTTTCAACTTTGAGAAATTGCATTTGCTTATTTGCTTTTCTTTCTTTCAGAGAGTTACATGAGAAAAATGGATATCAGCTCACTAATAAACACAGTGTATCAAGCTCGCTAACATATACAGAAACAGAAATGTAAAAATGAATATTTGTGGTTTTAGGGGAGTTATGTACTGGAACTATTTCTTGATGACATGTGGTATCTTGTCATTCATAAGCCCAGTTTACTATTTCTGTGCAGCATCTCTGGCTATAGCATGGATTGGCAAATATGGTCGGGGAGCACTGGACAGGTGCTGTACAGGCACGATGGCACCAAACCTGGCACTATGATGACAAGGCTGTCGTTCAGCAAGAATTATTTCTAGCACTCCCCATAAAAACAAATATTGACTGGTAAATCTGTTTGAACTTTAAAAAGATCCAGGCTAGCTGTTTCCCCCTGTGTCCAGTTTTTATGCTATGCTAGGCTGACCACATACTGGCCCTGGCTCTACTCATAATACAGACATGAGATTGATATCAATCTGAACATCTCACTCACAGAAAGGACAATAACTGCATTTTACAAAATGTTTAAATATTCCCTTCAAAGAAAAGGTCTGGAGTTAGGACATGCCTAGCTTAACATAAAGCCTGGGGGCAGGGATAAACAGTTAAACATGTGTGTGTCTCAAAAATATTGAACTATTCCTTGAAGGGCTGAACACCAGCTCCAGGTTGAGAAATTTGATAATTACAGTAAATCACATCAGTCCTAATGCAAAGTAATATCCAAATGTCTATTTTTCAACATTGTACTTCTTATTTACATTTACTTACATAAGATTCTGCATTTCATTGTGGTTTACTTTAATAAAAAGGACTTAAGTCCTTTTCCACCTGCTGTTGAAATTATTCTGTGGTTACCAATCATATTTTTAATTATCGTAGTTTGCTAAGGTATTTTTTAGCACACCACTTGGATTGTTGGATTGTTGTTCATTTGAATTAGTATTTGTAGAAAATATTTTAGAAAGTCAATCTATAAATAGCCTCTGCCACCAAACCAATAAATTTGGAGCCTCAATCAATTTGGAGTCAGAGAGAAGTCATGAAATTCACATTTTTGCTGCAACTGTTGCAGTATGAATGTGGAGCTAAGTATATTCCCATGATTTATCAGAGCAAACCTTTCCAATATTTTTATTCAGAAAAACAAAAATGTACATGTGTAAACTGCTGAGACTAATGACAGGAGGCAGAATTACTGTGTGGTGAGGTATGTTGGTGAACCCAAATGCAGGACACAGAGTGGAGCAGGTACGTTTCAAAAGGGTTTATTGTGGCAAAACAAAAGGCGTGCACACTTACTGGCAGAGTGGCTGAGATTCATCCACAGAATAAACAATCCAAATTAAACAGATAATCCAAACAGGTGCAGATCCAAGACAGACAGGGCAGAGACAAGACAGGCACAGAGCTACACATGACAGAGCATCTGAACGCAACACACTGTAATGACCTGACAAAGACTAAACAGTAACACCAGGGGTGAGTTCAATCTCAAAACATTTTGCACCGGTTTGCAACATTTTCTGATTGAACGACATGTTTCCTTGAAACATTGTGCAACATTTTGCAACGGGCTTTGAGGTATGTTTTCTCTCGTTTGCTGGGCATGTCTCAGGTGTTACCCAATCAGCTGTCACAAGTTTATAAACACAACGGCGTTAAAAAGGTGGACTAATGGGACTAACGAGCAGTGCAGGAGCAACACAGGTGACTGACATGAGACTAACGAGACACAGGCAGGCAGGGAGATAGCAGGGGAAAACAGAGAGACTGGATGGCAGGCAGATACTGGAGGTGAGCAGACATAACACTACTGAACACCAAACATATCAAAGTAAGAAGTAATAGATCAGAATAACAAGAATAACAAACTAATCCAGACACCATCAGAGGGCTGTTTCACAAAACCAAGATAAGGGATTAAGCCGGGATTTTCCAGATATCCTGGCTGAATTAAGCCTTGACTCGGTTTCACGAAAGCAGTAGCACATAAGTTACAATGGTGATTTATTCTGTGCAGGTAGCCTGCTCCAGACCAGGCTAACAGCCAGGCTTAGTTAATCCTGGTGTTTATCTGTTCATTCAGCAGTCACGCCGATCAGAAACCAAAGTGTTACTTTCAGTCATTCCATGTTCTTATGTAGGCCTATGTGTTCTGCATATTTTTCAGTAGCCAGGTTGGGGTTATTAGGTTTCATAACTAGAGAAGCTGCATGCACCATACTCATACACCATGAGCATCAGCGAGTAGGTTTATGTGGAATAAAAGCACTTGTAAAAAATAGAAATAATAAAAAAGGATAAAAGAAAAAGTAACACGGGTACAGCAATAAACCAGCGAAAGAAAGTGTGGCAGCCAATTGTTGACCGACTGAATGTGTGAGAAGCTAAAAATATCACAGCTCTTAACTGAAACTGTCATAATTATATTGTTATAATGTGCCTTAAAAGTGAGCACCGGACATTATATGTCACTCAAGAAACTCACACACACTATGTAGGATTCCTATGCCAATTTATAATACTCTCAAATTATAGTCCTACTTCAGTAAGGAGGATATATTGTGCACTGTTTATTCATGAAACAACTGCGTGTTTGGGAGAGAAAACAATGATTACTGCAATACATTGTGCTACAGTCAGGCTTACAGTGTACTTCTAGTAAACTAAATCACTTCTCTTTGTAGTTGCTGGATTTCCAATGTCCTTAGTGCTTCTTTTTATCTCCATATCTAAATCCAAGTCCTGTTTTTTATGTTATTTTTTTCAAGTGTGTGCAGTTCAGACATCTGACAGTAAAACACATAACAGTCAGCACAGCAGGCAGTGTTCACCTGTGGATGTGCTTATACTTACTACATTGGCAGACTGGCTGTCAGACTGTAGGACTACAGCCTCAGGGTCAAGTTAGAGATATACAGTATTTTCTATGAGCACCACAACACTGACTTTTTATCTATTATCCATTTTGACTAAACAAGTACACCATTTTAACACAAAATTGACAGACCTCCAGCCTCTCTGCCAAGCCTACTATATAAATACACACTTTTTAAAAGTATTTGTCAAAGATGTTGCTTGCAATAAAAAATGGTAAATAACAGAAAAGGCTTTAAGAAAGGTTAATAAGAAAACATGCAGTGCAAACATAAAAGAAAGGTATGTGCATTGTCCAAAAAAGAAACTTAAGCTAAATGAACCAGCTGCATTATATTTTTATATTTTGAATTGTCACCTGCCAGCTGAATTTTGTTTCCTTTTTATATAAATAAAATTTATATAAAAATAATTTCCACCATAAATTGGTGTATAATATTTCTTCAGACGTGTTAAAGTGTTTAATGCTGAAAAACGTCCGGGGGAGGACCCCCCAGACTCCCCACTCAGATATCTCAGCATTGAATATTATTTCAAAATAGGGTTAAATGGGTAATACTATGAGAAAAAGAAATACTTTTGTTGTGAACTGCCGCTACATAAATAAAATGGAATTGAATAGACAGTATGTTGATTAGTGGTTGTAATTAATACAGTTGTTGAGTGGAATATTACGGTTCAGTACTCACTTTTAAGGTCTGACATAACGTTACTATTCATGGTAACGTTATAATTAACTGTTTCAGTTAGGAGCAGTGATTCTTTTAGCAACTTACTTATTAAGTCGGCCCTCTATTGTCTTCCACGCTTTTCTCGCTGTTTTAATACTTCGGCTGTGTTTCTTTTTTTATATTATGTGCATTTTTTCATCAAAAACCTTCTTTACACACAGTGAGTAACAGCAAATAGAGCATGCTGCACATGTCTTTTCCATTCCAGCATCAATGAATCTGTGATCGACAGTGTGGTCTCTTGAAGAAAGTTGTTGACGCCCATTTATCTGAATTACTAACACCTGGCTTGACTTAGTTGCACCTTCTGAGCCTGGTTTGGCCTTTGTGAAACTGATAAAGCCAGGATGCACTGATCGGACTATGTCAAGCCTAGCTATGTCTCTTATCCTGGATTTCTAAATTCTGCTTTTGTGAAACAGCCCTCAGATATATCACCACTAAACTAACACCAACAAAGAACACAGAACAGAACCCAAAACACTAAGACAGATACTTAACAGACTACAAATAACATGACTGACTGAAACTAAATGAAGTGTGACAGAATTAGTGGTGGGCATAGATTCATTTTTTAAATCTAGATTAATCTAGATTAATCTTGAAATTAATCTAGATTAATCTAGATTAAAATGGCTCATTTGAATTCTGCCGAAGGCATTTAAAATATGTGTGCGAACGGTTTCAAGCCAGGTTTCAAGCCAGGTGGCTCATCTACTGTTTCCAAAATGCATCACAAACTGCTTGAGAAAGCTGTTTTACTATGATAATTGGTGATGAACATAAATCATGTTCAATAAGATGTACTTGTGTGTAGCGTGTGATGTGCTTTGCGTTTAGGTGGTACTTAAGACTCGAAGAACTCCTACAGTAAACTAATTCCACATTGCACAAGGTGCAAACCAGGTGTTGTGCCGAGTTTTGCCTGCCTGCTGAGAATTGCATGCACCTCCAAATAATGCTTTTAAATGCTGTAAAATTCATTGTGGACTTCATCAATGGTGATAAATTGATTTGAAGTATATGAACATTTAGAGTCTTTAATGTTTTAATACACTTAGTAGGCTAGAAGGACCATTCCTTGACATTCAGTAGCCTACATATATGTGGCGATAAAGCTGTTTGATCAATGAGCACAGCAAAGTGTCTGAGAAGGACCTAAAGAGGTGGATGCATAATTCGGCAGATCACATTGGGTAGGCTCCCTGCCGAGATCTGCATCCACCTCTTTTCTCAGCATAGATGACCGTTAGCACCCGCGAGGTGCACGCAATTCTCGGCAGGCAGGCAGAATTCGCACAACACCGGCGGCTTCAGAAATGTTTGTACACAAAGTGCTGTCCAACAGCTGTCTGTGGACGTGTTGCTACAGTTAGTGTGAGTAAATACCGCACAATGCGTTTTTTAATCAACTGGCGTGTCAATAACTAACCTGGCTAGTTGTAAACAAACAGCTGGCCAGCGAGTTGTAACTGGAACGCCGTCAACTCGGGTGTGACGTCATTCCCAGCTCCGACCTCCGAGGTAAATGGAACGCAGCAACAGCTGCATCCATGTTAGCACGTCACGTTTTATGTGGTAATTTACAGCAGGCATACACACAGGGTCGAAGACTTGTTCTCGACCCCTACAGTACAATTCGGTGTACATCTGCGCTAAAATATCAAGGTGAAAGTCATCATAGCTTGCGTAGTATAGACCCAGCTCCCAACCCAACTTTGAAAACAGATTAACGGCGATATTTTTTTTTATCGCCCGATAAGAGTCTCACGTTAACGCAGCACGTTAACGCCGATAACTGCCCACCACTAGACAGAATCATTCACTAGTCACTAAATTGTCTCCATCTTTTGCCACACATTCATATTTTCTCACTAGAATGACATCATTTGAGAAGCAGCTGTGATTACTGAGTTTATGCTGAAAATTAAAGAGAGATATAAAATTAAAATACTTTCATTTATGAGAAAATATTGTCTTTGTGCTAATGTAACGGGTGTGGTTAGGGGTGTGTGAAGGACGACTTAAGATGGCTTCTTTTTTTATTTTCTGGCTTCCTCTTATTGCACCTCTGCTTCCTAAACATACAAAAATACAGTGTTTACTCAAGGAAAGAGACGCTGAAATCTCCGACAAGCTACTTTGGTCACATGACACGGCCTGTCTGCCGTGGTAAAATGGTGGCTAGAAAGTTCAAATAAAAACATTGCTTAAACTTATTTTAATGGTCAAACTAACACAAAACTGCTACGTGACATAACTGTACTGACATCGCACAATATGTGTTGAAAGTTCTAACGTAAATGGTTCAATTTGCAAAGAAATCACTACATTAGCCCAGCAGCACTTTTCCACACATCTTATCCTCAGCGGTGCAAAATGAGACTAGCCCATGCCCACCAAAGCGTTTTTTGCCAGCTCAAAATGCCAGCTGCTCTTCTTAAAACGCCCAGCAGGGAGCGTTAGCAGGCGTTTTGAGGCGCATCGTCTTTTCCAACTGCTTTGGTTGCTATGATATATCAAATCCGTGGTTGCAAGTAGTTCTTCCTAACGTTACTTGATGTAAAAATGTCAACATAGAGTAGAGTAGCCTACTTGCTAGCCCTTGCTCTGTATGAAGAGAAGCAGGTGGAGAGAGAGGACAGACTCGCCAATGTGGTTTCGGTGAGTACTACCGTTTAATCCAAGAGCTGGGGGCAGTTCAGCGCAGACAAAACGTAGCAAAACGTTTTTTTCAATGGTGTTAAAAAGGCAGGAAAATTCAGTGCGCTTGCGTACACAGCAGGGCATTCAGGGAACCACCGTTTCCGTAAAAAAAAAGATTTTGCCAAGTTTTGTCTGTGCTGAACTCGCCCCAGCTCTTGGATTAAACAGTAGTACTCGCCGAACCCACATATGGCGAGTCTGAATTTTCCTGCCTTTTTAACACAGTTGTGTTTACAAACTTGTCGCAGTGTGCTTGCGTACACAACAGGGTGGTCAGGGGACCACCATTTCCGTTGAAAAAAACGTTACGTACGTTTTGTCTGCGCTGAACTCGCCCCCGGTTCCAGGATAGTGACCGTTGCCATGGTGTGGTATTTGTCCCGCCCCTCTACTGTGATTGGACAGCTGAGTAAAAAGTGACAGTGACGAGCGTAACGTTTTCCCCAAAGTTGAACATTTTTCAACTCTCGGCAACCGCAAAAAAAAAGGTCAGTGCTCAACGCTCAGCACTCAACGCCCAATGCGGAAAAACGCTGCTGCTGTTTTTACCAGCTCATTAAAACGTGGCACTCTCATTGGAATGAATTGAAAAAAGATGCTGGTGTCAGAAAAAAACACTTTTGTGGACACGGGGCCTCGGGAAAGGTACAGAAGGGATAGTATGCAGCTAGGGTAATTTCCATAGGAAAAAAATGAGCAAAAATAAAGATAAATAAAAAATAACTCAATGAGATAAAATTCACAAATATTCAATAAAATCATTAAATAATAAATAAAATCCACAGATGCAAATTTAAAAATAAGAATTATTTAAGTGCATTTTAAACTCTGTTACACTACTATGGGAAACATAATAATAAAATGCAAGTTGTAACACTGACAGTGGAGGGCAGAAATACACAATTTAAGAGGAGGCAGAGCAATGGTATTTGAGTTTGGAAATAATTGCTAATACCGTAAGAAATCTTTGATATACACATACGTACATGTTTTCCTAAATTTCCATCAAAAAACAAAATTAAGTCCCTATTCTAAAGCCTTGAAATAAAAATAAAAATTAAGAAAAGTGATCTTGCTCGATACTACAGGACATGTTTTCTCTGAACGATGCAGAGACAATTATAAATCAAATTAACTTTGGAAATGAGAAAAAGCAATAAACACAACAAAAATCATTTTAGCTGTTAATAGAACACTGAATAGAACAATGACTTTAAAACAACAAGTCAAATCTCTGCTATTAAAATATAGCAGAGAATACAGTGTGTGCTTTTTCAGTCAGTGTAGTGTATTTTATAAATGTAAAAAAAAACATTAATGCTCTAACTCATTGGTATCCTCCAAAAACAGGACTGGTTCTATCATTAGCATTATTAAAAAGTATTTATATCTCAAAAGGGCCCAGTTATAATGTTTTATAAATGCCTGTGACTTTAAGTACTTTAGTACTTTTTTAAAGTACTTTAGGATATAATGCTAAAGAGCTGATACTTTGGATTTCCATTTTGTGAGACATAATGCTTTTACACAACTACATCTTACAGTGACATATTATCCTTTTTAGTTCTTTACTTTTGTTCAGTGGCTGTAGTAAATTTTCTACGTTCAAACTGTGACCACTAAGTATTGGTACTCAATGCTACTGTGAGCCTTTTACATAAGTTTTATGTCACCACAAGTCCAACCACAGACACAAAACCCAACATGTTATGACAAGTGCAATAGAAAGGCATTCAAGGTTGAATGCTTTTGTGAAGAGGTGGGTTTTTGGGAGTTTTTTGAAGGTGTCTAGCGAGGGAGCATTTTAGATCTCTGTGGGGATGGAGTTCCAGAGGGTGGGGGCTGCGACGCTGAAGGCTCTGTCCCCAAAAGTCTGCAGTCTGGTGTGGGAGACAGAAAGCAGGCCCTTGTCGGTGGACTGCAGGTTCTGTGAGGGGGAGTAGGAGTGGAGAAGGTCCAGTGGGTACTGGGGGGCAGTGGCATAGAGAGATTTAGAGGTGAGTAGTAGGATTTTGTAGGTGATGCGGAATTTGACCGGGAGCCAGTGAAGCTGAGTGAGGATTGGGGTGATATGCTGCCACAACCTAGTGTGTGTGTGAGAACCCTGGCAGCCGAGTTCTGGACATATTGCAGCCTGTCCAGGACCTTGCTGGGTACCCCATACAGGACACCATTACAGTAGTCCAGGCGGGAGGTGATGAAAGCATGGATGAGAGACCCAGAGTCTGACAGTGATGGTCAAAGTCTGGAGATGTTTTTGAGGTGGTAGAAAGCAGATTTGGTAATAAGATTGACATATGACTGGAAGGAAAATGTGGAGTCAAGGTTGCGGACTTCTTGGGATTGTGAGATGGAGCAACCATCCACTTTGAGGAGTAGATCTCCTAACCTCAGGAGCAGCGGCTGGGGAGCCACTACCATTAGCTCCGTTTTGCTGCTGTTCAGCTTGAGTAGATTGGATGACATCCAGGTTTTTAATTCAGTCAGACAGTTAACAAGTGACAGAGGGGGAAGCTGAGTGGATGGTTTGGTGCTGATATATAGCTGTGTGGCATCAGCATAACAGTGGAAACTGAGACCATGGTGACGTATTATCTGGCTGAGGGGGAGCATGTAAATGGTGAAAAGGAGGGGTCCAAGCACTGAGCCTTGAGGCACACCTTGTTTGAATGGCCAGGGGGGACCTGGAGTCTCTAAGGGTGCTTTCACACCTGGATTGATTTGTTTTGTTCCGGAACAGATACTTTGTTCCGAATCAATTAATTACGTCACTTGTGTTCACACCACACTGTTGTAAAGCGGTCCAAATCGCACACCCTTCCAGGGCTTTCCTTACGGCATTACGTCACTTCCTCATGCGTGCAGGTCGCGCATTCCATTGGGGGACATCTCCATGACAACTGTAACACAAAATGAATGGTGGGTGCACTTGGCGCTGCAAAGATGTGAAATAGATGTTTGGTCGGAACAACACATCTCAGGAATGTTGCACACCACACACAAAAACACTGAAGTCTACAAGAGGGTCAGTGATAAAATTAAAGAGAGGGGTTGTGAACGCTCCGTCGAGCAGCGCCGCATGAAGTTAAAAAAAATTACGACAGCAGTAGGCCTACATAATACAACCACAACAACATACCACAACAAATTAGCAAAATACGCTGCCGAAGCTGCTGAAAAGCGATCTTTTAGCGTCGGTTGCCAGGCAACACATTGATTTGTTCCGGTTCGTGGGTCGGTTGTTTTCTCACTGCAAACGAACCACTCCAGGGTTCGTATGGAATCAAGCCCAGACCACCTCTTCTAGACGATCTCGGCTCGGTTGTGTTGTTCCGGTTCAAATTGCGATTGTTGTGTTCACATATTACCAAATGAACCGGGCCAAAAGGGAAACGCACCCTTGTTTTAGAATGTCTCTAATCGATCCAGGTGGGAAAGCACCCTTAAAGTGACAAACTGTTCCCTATTGGAGAGATATGACTGAAACCAGGAGAGGACTGAACCAGTCAGGCCAAGACATTCAGATAGACGGTAGAGAAGGATGGTATGGGACACTGTGTCAAAGGCTGCAGAGAGATCTAGAAGGATGAAGATGCTGATATGTCCAGAATCAGCGGCGATGAGGAGGTCATTAGTGATTTTGGTGAGGGCAGTCTCAGTGCTGTGATGTGCTCTGAAGCCAGATTGAAGGGGTTCATAGAGATCATAGTGGGACATGTGTTGATGAACTTGGGCTGCAACTGCTCTTTCCTGGATTTTGCTCATGAAGGGAAGCTTGGAGATCGTAGTTGTTGAGGTCATCTGGGTCCAAGCTGGGCTTTTTGAGAATAGGAGTAATGACAGCTGTTTTGAAGCAGGAGTCAGGAGTAGGAGGCAGCAGTTGTTGATGGATAGAGTCCACTTTTTCCTGAAAGCAATCCAGGAATTTGCAGCAGAAGTTAGGGGGGGGTCAAAGGGACAGGGCACATCATGAGGGTGGAGCAGCTGGTTTATGGTAAAATAAATTGTATCTTGACAAATGGATTTGCTTTGGCCACCACCTGGTGGTCGCAGTAATACCCCACACATTAAAGATGTCCTTGGAATCCTGAAGCATTAAATATTTAACTAAGTCTTAAAATTTACCTTTCTTTCTTTTCTAGGGCTGGTTTTGCTGTACTGTGGATTTGGCCTAGGATCTTCTTTGAATATTATTACTTTCCATTTTAAGAAAAAAAAGATGACAACCAAGAAACCAGTGCAGTGACTTGTTCGACTCATCACTTGTTTCCTTCGTTTTATCGTGTTCTATTTGGACTAAACACTCAGGAATGCTCAGCCTCACAAATGACTGCACAGAAGTGAGATAAATGCTGACCATGATGCTGAAAGACTCTCCGACTCTCTCTGATTTTAATTGTCTCCATAATAAAAGTTAAAGGGAGAAATATAAAAGAAAAATCTTTCTTATAAATGAAGAAATTTGTGTGTGGTGCTTTTGTTGTTCAGACCTACAATAAACTTATATTTAAACTAGGAGGTAAATCATAAAATAAATCAAATATAAAACTTGGCAGAGATAGGCTACACTAAAGTTTATTGTGTTATCTATCTTCTTTCAGTTATGAAACTACAGTGATCTTATAGACTTCCACTAAGGATGTACTATTTTGGTACAGCTGGAAATATTTTATTTATTTATCTTTTTTCTCTCCATTTATTTATTTTGCATAATAGAAAACCAACAATTCTAGCCCCTTTAGGATAAAAATATAGTCCAGGACTAAGTAAAAAAATAAAATAAAACAAATAAGGTGCAAGTTACAAGTGCAATAATAGACTTTTCCAAACAGCAAGAAAGTAGGTAAAGAACAAACAAATTATGAAAACATTAATGGAAAGAAATAAGAAATAAAAAAATATTCATTTTAACCTCTGGTTGTGGTCCAATTAAATGACAGATCTGACAAAAGTGTATAAAATAATTAGGGGTGGGCATAGATTATTTTTTTTAATCTAGATTAATCTAGATTAATCTTGAAATTAATCTAGATTAATCTAGATTAAAATGGCTCATTTGAATTCTGCCGAAGGCATTTAAAATATGTGTGCGAACGGGTTTCAAGCCAGGTTTCAAGCCAGGTGGCGCATTAGACCAGAGGCTCATCTCCTGTTTCCAAAGTGCATCACAAACTGCTTGAGAAAGCTGTTCTACTATGATAATTGGTGATGAAAATAAATCATGTTCAATAAGATGTACTTGTGTGTAGCGTGTGATGTGCTTTGCGTTTAGGTGGTACTTGAGACTGGAGGAACTCCTAGTAAACTAATTCTGCATTGCACAAGGTGCAAACCAGGTGTTGTGCCGAGTTTTGCCTGCCTGCCGAGAATTGCATGCACCTCCAAATAATGCTTTTAAATGCTGTAAAATTCTTTGTGGACTTCATCAATGGTGATAAATTGATTTGAAGTATATATTTTATGAACGTTTAGAGTCTTTAATATTTTAATACACTTAGTAGGCTAGAAGGACCATTCCTTGACATTCAGTACATATATGTGGCGATAAAGCTGTTTGATCAATGAGCACAGCAAAGTGTCTGAGAAGGACCTAAAGAGGTGGATGCATAATTCGGCAGATCACATTTTGTAGGCACCCTGCCGAGATTTGCATCCACCTCTTTTCTCAGCATAGATGACCGTTAGCACCCGCGAGGTGCATGCGATTCTCGGCAGGAAGGCAGAATTCAGCACAACACCGGCGGCTTCAGAAATGTTCGTACACAAAGTGCTGTCCAACAGCTGTCTGTGGATGTGTTGCTACAGTTAGTGTGAGTAAATACCGCACAATGCGTTTTTTAATCAACCGGCGTATCAATAACTAACCTGGCTAGTTGTAAACAAACAGCTGGCCGGGCGAGGTTGTAACTGGAACGCCGTCAACTCGGGTGTGACGTCATTCCCAGCTCCGACCTCCGAGGTAAATGGAACGCAGCAACAGCTGCATCCATGTTAGCACGTCACGTTTGATGTGGTAATTTCACAGTAGGCACACACACAGGTTCGAAGACTTGTTCTCGCCCCTACAGTGCAATTCGGCTAGGTATACATTTACGCTAAAATATCAAGGTGAAAGTCATCATAGCTTGCGTAGTATTGACCCAGCTCCCAACCCAACTTTGAGAATAGATTAACGGCGATATTTTTTTTGTCGCCCGATAAGAGTCTCGAGTTAACGCAGCCGTTAACGCCGATAACGGCCCACCACTAATTTTAGCACTCTGATTGACTCAGGCTCGCCTGACCTGGTCTTGTTCAGTGCAGAGCAGCACTGTTATAAGCTGTAGTGTCACCAAAGTCATCCCACACGTCAGTGATCTCCTGCTGGTGATACTAATTTATGAAAATTTAGTTTTGCAAAATTTTAAATATCACTGATGTTGTTGGGTGTGATGTGTGGATGGGCAGCAGGATCATAAAAATGAACACTTAATAGCAGTTGGCTGGTTGAAGCTTCTCCCTAAGAGACGCTGTGCACATTTACGCATGCACCACAGCAACATAAATAGGCTATAGCCTGTATAAATATTTAAATCTCCCAAGACACCAACAGGATCGATCAAGATCAATATTCTTGCTCAACAGCGTTATCATTAACATTTGTTTAATTTAGCTGATGCTTTTATCCAAAGCGACTAACAATTGCTATATATGTCAGAGGCTGCACTCCTCTGGAGCAACAACGGGTTAAGTGTCTTGCTCAGGGAGACATTGGCGGGTCACAGAGGTGTCTTTCACACCAAAGGCATGTGTCTTATTCACTGCGCCATCACCACCCTATTATTATTTGATATCTCTATGTGGAATTGGCATTGTTCATTGGTTGCACACCTTTTATTTAATTTCACCTTTAATTTTTGCAAACTAGTGTTACGAGTCTGTTAACAGTGATGCTCATCTCCTCTATGAAACGTCTGGATCCTCACTGCGCTGCATTATTAGAAACTCACCTTCTGTCTCTTTCAGCAGTTAGGCCTATTTCTGCCTCCGGAGCTGTGGGGTCTGCAGCATAATGGCGCAGGACAACACCACAGTGAAAGACCCATACACAACAGTAATGTTGTGCAGTAACTAATTGCTGTCTAACTGTTTTAAAGTGTGACGACAATCTCATATTCATTCCAGCTCACAAACCATTTTGTTATCATCCAATTAGGTAATACCCCCTAAACTGGCATTTTTCATCATACACTGTTAACAACTGCAGATGAATTATACTTAATGCATGGACCGTCATACATTTGCATTAGTGCAAGTAGGAAAATTAAATCAAAACATGCAGCTGTGCTCACATTGCTGAGACTCCAGTGAAAGATAACATTGGTTGCTGAAAAGCAGACAGGCAAGCTAACAATGTAACGTTATCATGTACCAAGCATGGAATAGTTCAACCTCAAGTTGATAAAAATTGAATTCCTTCAGAAGGTCAGATGAGGTGACCCTGAATCTGAGCACATTGGGCACGTCCTTGTAATTGGATGCTGTCTCCACCAGTGCTTCTGTTGAATTTTTGGCAAGTTTCACTAGCAACACTAGTAGGATGTTGAGGGAATTTACCCTTTACTCTGCTCCAGAAAATCATGTATTCATAACCATCACTTTATTCAATGAACATATTAGGGTCAATCTTGAATAATGTGTTGCCATCAAGAAAAACAAAGGGCCAGAGAACAGTGTAAGAAAACAAAAAGCAAAGCAATGAAAGCATTTCAGTTAAAGTAACATTTGTTACTTTATCTGAATAAAGTGTCATTGTAGTAAATTAATTGATCTGATTTTCCTGTTCCCTTGTAGTAAATAGTCTCATGTATACTTGACCTTTCCTAGTCTTCAGAATTAAAACTAACATTGCTTTTACACTACGTCACATTCATACACTGAGCCTGACTGCTCAGAACAGAAATTAACATTTACACACTGCACACATCAAGGGCAATTTGCTGTTCAGTGTAAAGGACACTTTTGGAGGATTGTAGTAGCCGGGGATCGAACCGCTGATCCACAACCACAGCCAGACCCCTAATAAAGACCAACTAGAATATCAAAGCAATGTTACTTTTGTTATCTATTCTAAACAAATAAAAAACAGTCTGACTTGTATGTGGACATTGTATGTTGTTAATTTTTGTATTGTTTATACATTAAAGGGTATAGACTATATTTTATAAACTTTTTATAACCTATATATTCATCTTTTTAATCTAGTTTGTTTACCTTTGTTTAGCTCAGTTGCCCCTTTTTCAATCTGTATTTGGATTTCTCTGAAAGTACATTGAGGGCAACAAATGAAGTCATATTTCTTGTGTGTGGACACGGCGAGGGACCCTTGGCTCTCCATCATCCGTCCCATGCGCGCTCACATCTGGTAACCAATCACGCCTCGAAATGACGAGGCCCAATCACAGCACAGTCGGGCGGGACTTGCCGGTGGCAAAAATACAAGGCACTGGCAGTAGAAAGGTTTTCACCTCAGACCTTCAAACCAATTAAAGCAAACACGTTTTCCAGTGGTTCTAAGTTAGGTAATGTAATTTAGTGGGCCTATTTATTCTTCATTCGCACTAAATGGCAGCAGATGAATTAATACAATAAATTAAAATATATTAAAATATTTTAATTGTTACTGTAGAGTCCAAATCAGCTGATGTGTTGTTTTTGTTGCTGCTGGCAGTTGAAGCTGCTGGAGATACCTCTGGCACACAAGTGCGTGATATCAGCTGTAGGACGTTTTGACAACTGTCGAAGACGAGAGACAGAGATACCAACAGGGAAGGTAAGACAACGCGACATAACTAACGTTATATTATAACAAACAATTCAGCTCACTGAGGGGCTGTTATCCAAGTGAGTCTCCTTCTCCATGTGTTAACCACTAAACAACACTGTGTATGTAACGTTACAGCGGCAAAGCGGGGTGGCTTCTGGGGCTTTACCCCCGATTTTTTTTATGTTTTTGAAATAAGTTCAACTTTGTATTTTAACGTTTTTATTTCCCCTTAGTCTCTCTGATTGGATTAAATCAATGGAGCAAAAGTTGTATTACTGGAGAAATATCGAGATCTATAGGTCTGCCCTAATATAGTTAGTCCTGTGTGTGCCTCTTTCATTCTCTATTATCAACCATAAACTGTATGGGTGTCAACCGACTCACTCAGTCAGCAAGCTAGCTAGCTAGCTAACCAATTTATGGACTATGGAAAAAAAAGTTTTTAAACCTCAGAGAGTGGAGCAGCAGCTGTATCAAGGCAAAGTTGTCATAAAGGCCTGGTCGGGCCTCTGACTGCACACTGACACGTCCAGAGCATGGGTTTTGGATTCACATACAATACAAATGTGTGGAACAGTCTGCCACACACATTTGTGTTGCAAGTGAAAGAAAACAATAGAACGTTCTGCAACTTGGAGACTTAACATTATCGTCTATTTCCCTCCCTGTTTTTTTACAGAGAGAGCAAAGTGCCTTGTCCCTGCAGGAACCCCCCCAGCCTGAACACAAGAAGATGGACCATGGAGTGGCAGACCTTCCCAGCGGCCTGCTGGATATCTACAGGAAAAAAGCCTCCTTCAGCTGGAAAGACATGCTGCTCTTCATAGAGGGAGAGGAACTTCTTGGATTCAAGGTAGTTGTCAGCATTAAATGTTCTCTGTAGGTAGGACTAAATCTACCAACGTTTAATAATATGAATAGTTATACGCAACATGTGCCACTGGTTTAAAAAAGGCCCCATTGTGTAGACTGGTGACTAGTGGTTGTATCAAAGCAGCAGCAGGCTGCACTTTACAGTTGCACTCAGGTGGTTGGGGTTAGGTATTGAGAACCTGTTCCACTTTAGAACCATTACCAAATTTCCAAGACCATAGATTGGATAAGACAGATGCATTCTGCCTAACTTTTTGCATATTTCAGTGGTGCTTCTGAACTGCATTGAGCAATTTACAGCCCATGAAACAGATACGTAAGAACGACTAATTCATTTACAGATAAATACAGACTGATTTGACAACTTCAATTTGGTATGCTGATTGAAATGCATCTATTGGTATAATAAGATGGTTTATTTACATGAGAAGCATAATTCATTTACTGCTTAGCCAGGTATTTAGTTTGCTCTTGTTGATAAATCACCAAAGTGGCAGCAGTGTAATGTAGTGGTTATGAGACATCTATTTTCAGTGCAGAGACCTTTCTGCTGCCTTATTTGAACACACCTGTTTGTGCCTCTCCTCGTACCTGTTCACTGTGCCGGGCACCAAAATACCACAAAGACGAGCAAAGAGAAGGCCAAAGTCAGTATAATGGTCAATGCACTGCTTCCAAAACAGGGCCTTCCTCACCTTTTTATACTAGGTGTGGGGGTGAAAATTGATACAGCATAGTATGAAGATATTTTCCGTGGCAATATTGTATCAATATATGGAGGTCAAGTATTGATCTTTTATTATATGAATTGTACATGAGAATTTTACTTCTTGGTACTAAAATAATAAAATCAGGTGCTTTTTAGTCCGTGAGGAAAAGAGTTTTCCTTTGGGGACACAATTTGAAGATGGAAAAAAAGGTGATAAATTGCAATATATCGCAATATGTTTAAAATTGCAATAATATCATAGTGTGACATAAGTATCGTTATAATATCGTATCGTGGGTCCTCTGGTGATTCCCACCCCTAGTTTATACATGGCCTTATTTGCAATGTTCTTACAATCACCTTATTAATTTACTTTGAACAGCATCACAAAATTAAAGGTGTGTAATATTTAGGAGGATCTATTGACAGAAATTTAATACAATATCCATAACTATGTTTTCAGTGACGTATAAAGACCTTACATTATGATCTGTTGTGTTTTTATTAGCTTAGAATGAGTTATTTCTCTACATACACCACTAGACCTCTCACATGGACATTGCCATGTTGCACCGCCATGTTTCTACAGTAGCCCAAATGGCTCTACAGAGCGCGTTTCATTACTACATTCTTCTTCTTTTTCTTCTTGTAGAATTCTTGGGGCCTGGTAAGGTCTGTGTATTTAAAAACGTGTGCAAACTTGTTATCACCAGCAAATTAACACGTAAGCTGACTAACGTGTGCATGCAGAAAGATGACTTTCAAAAGTGCAAGATAGCACCTGTTGTTCATGTAGTACTTTTGCCTTAATGAATATGCAAATTGGGGCATTTCAGTTTTATGCAAAGTAAAAGGAGTGTAACATGCAAATACATTTATTAACTACACACAATGGCCCTCATTTATCATTCTTGCGTAGAAACGGGCGTATTTTTGTGCGTGAGATTATGCTTACACTGTTCTCAGCCTGATTTATGAAGCCGTCGTACTTTGAAATCAGGTGTACGCACCACCTGGTTTTGATAAATGCGGCGGCTGAAAACGTGCGTAATTTGAATGAAACGCCCCCAATTATTCAAGCTTCAGGAGGCTGCACCCAGGACTTTACAGCAGGGACTGACGGAATACGGCAAGAAATACATGGTTTGGAGCAGGAAGTCCACAAGTTAAAACTTCAGAAACAAAATATTATGTTGTTTTGACAGATTTAAATTAATATTAAATGTTTAGTTTCACCACTAGATCCCCTTCCCGGCATTGTGTCATCTTAATGTTCCTCTACACAGCCTATACATGTTGTCTTCTCTGTGCTGCAGCAACGTGTGTTTAAGACATTGGAGAATGATCCTCTGTTCGCCCGTCAGCCCGGTGAAGACATCCCTATCGGGAAAATGAGAGAGCTGACCTTCCTCAGGTATCAGCATAACAGAAAGTTTGACATTTTGTATCCGCTGTGTTTTCAGCCTTATAAGTTAGCACAGTTCAGTTATTTTACCACCAGTATTGCCCTCTAGGGGCGGGCAATATAGCCAACATTATTCTTCTATTGCAGTATTTGTAATTTTATATTAAGGTAATGGTATCTATCACTATACAGCAATTGTTCTGTTCATTCATGACAAATTATTTAAAATAACTGTACCATATTTCATTGCATTTGACTATATTCTTCTTTATTTAGAACTTCCATACAAACATAAACAGCTCCTCATGCTAGATATCCAAAAATAAAATAGATTGCCAAATCTCTTGTTATATAATGTCATATCGCCTAACCCTAATGTCTTACATTATATATCGTACGTAAAATTAAAATAAAGCTTCAGATAAAAATCCACAGGGTGAAGCAGCTCTTCCGCTACAACTTCCTGACAAAAGAAGAGTCCATGAACAACCCCTGGAAGACTGTGGTCCTCAATGATTGTCTTGGCATGTATGACTTCTCCATGGCAGGCAAGTTCTTTCTCAACAAAGAGGTGAGTGCTGGTGCTTGGGGGTTGTGGTTGGAGGTATGCAAAATTAAACACAGAACATATGAGAATATAAGAGGGGACAAAAGAGATTTGAAATCTTTTTCTACATTTCCTACACTCCTACGCTCCTAAGCGTATGCTGTGATCTACTTAGAGACTTATTTTACTTTCCAGTGGACCTGAAATTGAATGACACTGAGCTTGCACTTATCCAGCAATGACGTGTTATACTGTATCAGCTTCCTTCATTGATAATCATACATCCGGTACATTTGAGATGACTACAGCTGACTTTCGCCAGCTTGATAGTGAAACGTGAGCTGCAGGCGACTGCAGGGTCGGTGAATAAAAACACTGCTGTCAATTTAGAGTCATTCTGCCTCCCGTAGAGCGTGTGAGCTTACTCTGTGCTTAGAACGATGACTGATCTGAGATCACTTAGGTCATCACACTAAGTAGTAGCGCAGTGCAGCATGAAGTCAAAAGCACCAATTGTTGACCTTACTACACTGACTAGCACCATCTAGTGTAAGTGTAAGTACTTGACTGATTACTATTCTCTAAATGCAACTTGTCCTCCAACCGAAATACCAAAACAGACCATATATAATTTCCTTTGAGATTTCTATATCTTTTCAGATGATAAAGCCGGGTGCTGTATAAATACTGTGAAAGTATCAAAACGCTCAGTCCATGAAGAAGTGCACACCTACCTATACCTATACCTACCTATTTAGAAACTGTGCATTTAAACGAGCTGTCAGGACGTTAAGGTTGTAATGTAATGTCCCCGTCCTCAGCCATGTCCCCCGCATGGCCCACCGTCCAATCTTTTGTTTTTATGTTACTTTAACTTTAACTGAACAACACAACACAAAGTGGTCATTCCATTGTCGAGCTAGATCTTGAGGTTGTTGAGTATGTCTCACAGAAAGTGTTTTTTCTGTTGTGAAGTAAAGCACTTCCTGTCCGGGCAGTCGGCTAAACTGAGCTAACTAGCCTTTGGCAGCTGTTAGTAACAGTAAAGTAACAGTTAACAAGTAAAGCTAGGTTAACCCTTGTGGCAGTGTCGACTGTGTAGAAATCTAAAAACAGTTAACCTTTTATCCATCCCACACTTTTATTTGCTGGTGTGTAACAACCATTACAGCCTTGCTAGCGTTGTTAGTCATTGTCTCTCTAAAAGAAGCTAAAAACATCTTCTGTTTCAGATGTTTGGAGCGGCTATTGCCAACACAGGTTCAGGGAGACACAGCAAATATGTTGAAAGCACTGAAGACATGACGGTAAGAGTTCAGCACAGCTTTATACTGCCAATAACTCCCCTTACAGTTCAGTTCATGGCTGTTTGACAGTCCAGGGAGGATCTACAGTAATGTGGCGCTCAGGAGGTAGAGCGGTTGGCCGTTAATCGGAAGGTTGGCGGTTCAATCCCCGGCTCCCCCAGGCTGCATGTCGAAGTGTCCTTGGGGAAGACACTGAACCCCGAATTGCCCCTGGCGGCTGTTCCGCCAGTGTGTGAATGTTAGTTCCGTTTGAGCACTTAGGCTCAGTGAGTGAATGTGTGTGTGAATGCAGAAGTAGTGTGTGAAAGCGCTCTGAGTAGTCGAAAAGACTAGAAAGGCGCTATACAAGTACAAAACATTTACATTTAAATTTAATGTCACACCATCCTCACCCGATGTGTGCAGCTGGACACTTAACTGCATCAAATCAAGTGTGCTATGCTCTCAACAACATGGGCCTTCTTAAGAATTGCATTTATCTGATTGTCCAGTCTTTGCTTTTCACCTTGGTCACCAAGAACAACAGCAACACTGTAAAGTGTTTCTACATCAGTAGATACTGCCCTGGTAACTTGTTCACATCAGTCCTCCACAGATTTTACAGTGATCTGCACAGAGCTGTTACTGTAGGCTGCAGTGGCCAAAAATGTTACAGTGTCCAGTTTTCACAAAGTCAGCAGGACATAACCGTATACTCAGAATTTACATGTATCTATTTGTAGACGTTTGGATGCTTTGCACTGACTGAGCTGAGCCACGGGAGCAACACCAGAGCTATGAGGACCACAGCAACATATGACCCCTCCACTCAGGTCAGCACACACACCCCACAACACTCACATCACACACAAAATCAGTTTTTAGGAATGTTAAAACATAATTGTTTTATGCTCATGGCATCATACAAGTTTCTAAGGATGTAATTTTCTTTGTTATTTTTTTGCTGTGTTGCTTGTAACAGTTTTGCCAATTTGCTAGCAGGGTCATAACACAGAGGGCAACACCATTTCAAGTCATTTTTTTGTTTTTCCCTATTCTTTTCCAGGCTGGGAGCCACTTGTATAGTTTTGACATGATTTTTGTTCTCTTCCAATTTAACGTGAATACTTTTCACTCAGGTACAATATTTGTGTAAAGATTAGAAAATATCAAAAAATTTATAGGCTACTATTGACAGGAAAGAATCGCACACTCTCTATCACTTGTACTGACTTTTTTAACACCGTTTTAGTCTAGCTGATAAATTTAGAATCTCGATAAAAACAATGAATTTTCACTCTGTAGGAGTTTGTGATCAACTCTCCAGACTTTGAAGCTGCCAAGTTCTGGGTTGGGAACCTGGGTAAGACTGCAACTCACGCTGTGGTGTTCGCGCAGCTCTACACACCTGACCAGGTGTGCCACGGCTTGCATTCCTTCGTTGTCCCGGTAAGACTTTGACCTTCAACCCCTGATCAAGTTTGTTTATGTCGCTAGACAACGCATTCTCTTTCTCTCTCACGGTCTCCTCCTGATTTGGGTCACTTTGGCCTGCGGTGAGGACACAGCCTCTGTACCTAACCCTGAAAAGGTTACATTATCTGGAGACAGTGTATGTATACTCCAAGGTTGCAGTGGAAGTATGTGAAACTGTTTCAATATGTCAACGCCTTTAGTCCTGAGAGCTTTTAAAACAAATGAAACAATCATTTTAAAAAGTAAATCTTTTGCTTGAGAAATGATACAGGTGAAATATCATTTCATGTGAAGTAGTGAAATGGAAGCCCAGGAGACAGTTCAAGTGTTTTGACACTCAGCATCATGATTCACACATCCAGTGATTCTATAACCGTTGTGCTGCAGGTGAGAGATCCCAAGACCTTGCTGGCTCTGCCTGGGGTGCTGGTTGGAGACTTGGGCAAGAAGCTGGGCCAGAACGGACTGGATAATGGGTAGGTGACAGCAGAGCAAGACTTGCTTTGTCTGAAAGAGACCCCCCCTTTTATTTGAATTTTAACGGCTTTTTACCGTAGCAGAGAAAGCCCAAGGAGCTGTGTGTTTTCATCAATTTGTCAACACATACATTGTTCCAGTATTACAGATATGACTAGAGCTCATGAACAAGCATAATCCGAAACACAACTGCTTTTAAAAGACCTCACAATAAACATGGAAACACCGGCATGCCTACTGGGGCTTTTCACACAGACAGAGGCTATGCTACTGCCAATGTTCCCGGCTCAGACTTCCCTTTCCGGCTCCGGACACATTCATACAAGAAAATTCAGGTAAACTCCCGCTACAGTAATATTTTTATCACCAAAATCTGCATATAGCCCTCTTTAACTTTGAATTAATTATAGAATAAGATTGGCGGATCAGACTTACTATAAAATGAGTGATTAAATTCCAAGCAAGTTACCTATTATGCATATTTATGTAGCTCAAGATTGACGGTACATACCCATTATTCATTATACATACCCATGTATTTATAATTTAGAACCCGACTGATATGGACTTTTGGGGGCTGATGCTGATATTAAAGTGAAGAAGAGCCGATTTATGAGCCGGTATTATGATTTTGAAAATGATTTGGATAGTAGACCTGTGTGGGGGTTATATAGCAAAAGTGTAGGGTAGTAAAAGCTGATATTGAAAACAGTTCTGTATGTGGGCTATATTTTATAAATATAATCCATTTAGGAAAAGTTATTACTTTTCCTAAATGGATTATATTTATAAAATAGATGACTTTCTCAACAACTGAACATGTAAAAAATTGCACAAAAATAAATATTTGCTGCTGGAAGCTGTGTTACACGCCAGATGTAACTACAGACACCTCATAGATGTATTTAGAATAAGTTAAACTTTAATGAGTAGTTTAACCACTCATTAAAGTTAGCACCCCTCCACTGATAAACACACCTTTAGTTTTGTGGCTAATTTAGCCATTTTAAACAGGCAGTGTTATCTGCTGTAAGCATGGTTAATATTTAGAAGTCATGATCTGTTCATCTGTCCATCAGAAAACTCTGAATCACAGAGTTGAGACAGAGCAGCAGAGGGACATCAGAGAGAAACCTAGAATATATTTTCTCCATATTTCTAATATTTCTCCATCAAATATGATCCAGTCTTCAAAATCAGTGAAAAAAGTTGTGTTTTTATACAGAGGTCAGTGGAGCCTGGTCCCAGAAACACTATGTTTTAGCAGCGTCATAAATATTGAAAAATCTTTTCATTAAATTACTACAAGGGCAGAATGAGTCATCAACATTTTATAATGGTTTTCTCTTAAATATTTTAAAAACTCTTTAATATTTAATAGAAACTCTTAAAAATCATCAAGAATACCTACAAAACACATTTTATGTCATTGATATGCCAGAGACTGCCATAGGGATGACATAGTGCAAAGCATATCCTATAAAAACATTTAAACATGGATTTTGGGAATGAGAGATTTTGTTATACTATGTTTCGCTAAAAATACACTGAGCTTAAAGGAGTGGTATTATGCTTTTTGGCTTTCCCCCTCTCCTTTATTGAGTTGTATATCTTTTTGTGCATGTAACAGATTTGCACAGTGAAAAAGCCCAAAGTCCAGCCCAAAGGGAGTTCCCATCTCCCACAGAAAGCTGTGCTCAGAACCGCTTGAAAACAGCTCGTTTGTAGTCCAACCCTTCATTTCCTTGACTTGTGACATCACAATGCAAACGCGTCATAAAGCTTGCCAAGGCTGGTGGGGTCAGGCACGCCCTCAAACCAAGCTAGTCTGAGCGGAGGCCCTTTGGCTCGACTCACCTTTGTTTGGGTTTTCATTGTAGAAAGTTGTACCTGTACCTGCTTCCAGGTACTTTTTTTCGTATCACCTCACCTCCATCGAGGTTCCAAGCGAGCTGAGGGCTACTAAAATGTAACGTGAAGAAACGACAGACTGCTGATAAGTCAGAGAATATTCACTATTCACTGCATCATCATTGTGTGCACCAGAGGCCAGCAACAGGAAGTTTATTTTACAGTTTTCGTATGGAATTTCATCACTAAATCCACTTCTGAGAAGTTTTGAAGGGAGAAATCAGCTGTGTAGATTTCGAATATTGGCAGTTTTACGAGAAGTGATGGCGGAACAAAAACGTGATGAATATTTTCGGAGTTGAGGAGCTCCGCAAGTGGCGGTGGGGGAAGCCTGTGGCAACCCGCGGGAGGAGCGTGTGAGGCCGGCCAACAGCCCGCTCACAGAGCCCTCTGCTCCCGCCGTCACACAGACTGCTGCAGCAACAACGGCAGAGGAAAACACAGCTGGAAGGTTTTCATACCACTTATCTGTCTTTACATTCTGAGGAAGGTTCAAACGTTTTAACCGTAGACTGTATATATTTTAAGAGCTGTGTGGATCGCTGGTGTGTGTGTCGCATTGAACATTACCTCGCGGCAGTTGTGTGTGGCGTCGCTATCTCTGGGTACTATCTGAATGGCAAACAGAGCAGGGCCTAGTAGAGTCAAGTCTATCGATTTGCGCTATGGAAACATTTTCGGCAAGGCAGCATAGATCGTCAGAACACTGGCAACAGTTCAAAGTTCAGTCCTGATGGTAAGATGTGGAACAATGATGTGTGGTTGTGGACTGTTAATAACTTATAACATCTGCTAGATTACGGTTGCCGTCTGAAGGCTTTGAATGGGATCACACTACCTTGTTTCTTACAACTCGCCCTTCTCTGCTTCTGATTGGCTAGTAGTCCTTACCTGGGAACTGCGCATGTGCAACTCCCAACAAAGATATGGTACAAGTAAGATTCATCACTCTGTAGCTCAAGAGCAGAGCGTACAACAGACAGGCTGAAAAGAGGAGCTGCAGCAATTTGCAGTATGAGGAAAAATATGGTGTTTTTTGAAAATTAAACCATGTAAACCTTTTCTGGTACAACCCCTAATTAAGATTTTGAACCTGAAAATGAGCATAATACCACCCCTTTAAAATGCATCATCGATACTTCTCTTGTCTTCATTTGCCTATTTGGCAATAAAGTAATTAGTAATCAGATTACATTACTTTTATTTTGTGGTACTTGGATTACGTTACTGATTACATTTTTAAACAAGTTAAACAGTAATTGTACCAGATTACATTTTTAAAGTAATCCTCCCAACACTGGCTATAACTTCCACACTGTTGCAGAAATATATGTACAATCATGTTTGTCAGCAGTGTAGCTGACAAACTCAACTTCACCACTCAACTATTGTGGCATTAAACACTCCCAGAGGCAGTCTGAAGAGGGCACTGAAAAGTGGGAGGGTTAGCAAGTATGTTCATGAATGACCGAATCACTGGAAACACAGCCGCCCTCTTCTACATGCTTTGGTAGACTCCCGTCTGCTAATTTTTTTTGTTTTGTTTTGTTGTTTTTCTGGTGCAGCAGTGTCGTTAACAGGGGAACTGCAGAGCGCCCTCTGGTGGACAAACTATGCAACACATGACATGAGTGAAGGGTCTGTCTCTGTTTTTTAATAGTCATATCTGCTGTTATAAACACAGATTTAAATGCAATTAACTCATGTCAGTCACATAAATCAGCCAGGCTCTATTATAACTCGGCGGTCTGTGGTTTTAACCATCCTATCCCACTACTTCCACTGTGTAGCAGAAACATACTGCATGTTTTTCAGTACCTCAGTAAAGCCACTAGATGAAGCTACGTTCATAGTTTATAGTAGAGGAATGTCACACAAAGAAACATTTCACAGTGAGGGCCCTATAAACAATCTATATCTGATGGTCAAAGTGCATGAAAGGTGCAAACTATTCATAAGCCTCAAGAATAGAAAGGCCAGATTAGATTTTGCCAAAATGGAGCATGCATTTCACTTGCTGAATACAAAAGTTGACGCAGAAAAGACCCTCAAACATATAACATCTAAACACGGCTGCAGCAACAGCTTGACAAAGCATCACCAAGGAGGAAACCCAGCGTTTGGTAGTGTCCATGGGTTCTAGACTTCAAGCAGTCACGGTCTGCAATGGATTCCCGACAAAGTATTAAAAATTAATATTTTATTTACAATTATGTTAATTTGTCCAATTACATTTGAGCCCCTGAAATAAGGGAACTGTGTACAACACTCCACTAGACGGAGTTGTCACAAAAGAACTATGGTCCTAGAACTGCGGTCCCAGGATTGCAGGGGTGCTGAAACCTCAGCCTGCGGTACTGCAGCTACATAATATTGGGCCAACTCGCTCCTTCTTATGGTTTTGGTGGGCGGGGCTTAGCGGAGTGATATGAGCAGCAGAGAAAGACGTGGAACGTTTTGAATTGTACATTCAATTGTTACCAATTGCCACTTTAAGGCAAAAAGATGAGTTTCAATCTTTCTTTAATCTTTGGGCACCAAAGTTGTTGAGGTCTCTCTCCATGTCTTCACTTCGCCTCTTTGATGCCAACTTTCAGTCTCACTCTGGTGGTAGTGTATGTGTCCTTGTCACCTCACCAAAAAAGCAGCCTTTTCTTTGGCTCTTTATGGTCTTAGTGATCTAGGGTTGGGCCAATCGATCATCTATTGCTGATGTTTGACAGACATCACAATGTTCAGCTGCCATCGTAAAAAAACATCTTATTTTATCACACTATATCTCCCAGTGAAAGCATGTTTTAATTCCCACATAAAATAATTTTTAAATGTACCTGCTTTGCACCTGCCAGAGATGCTCACAAGTCTCTGAGCTAGAGTCCAAGTCAAGCCTGAAGTGTAACGTTAACTAAATAAAACTGTCATGTTGCATAATCAACAATAAACCTGTAACCTGTTTTTAACTTACAGAGCACAACCATGTAGCCTAATGTACAATGCGTCTACAATTAATGACAGCTTATAAACTACTGTAAGTCAACACATTCTCCTGACTCTCAAATTAATAAACTGTAACCTGTTTTTAACTTACAGAGCATAACCATAATGTGCAATGCAATCAATGACAGCATAAACTACTGTAACGATATAACTTATTAAAACTGCAAGGTTACATGATCAACAATAAACCTGTAACCTTTTTCTAGCAATAATTAAAGTGATGGCAGCCAGCGGGACGTAAATAATTACATTTATCGACCACAACAAGTTTGGTGAGCAAACAAACGCTCAGTCTGAGTTATCCTCTTGTAGGTCGTAGCTGAAGCAAGAAGCAAGCTAACATTAGATGGCCAATGCTGAGCTAAACATGTTTCCTCACCACAGGTTACTAACCTATTTGTGTTCAGCCCTTCTTTATTTGGGTCTTGTTGTAGTTAGTTTTAAAGCCAAAGTTTATGATGAATGGCTCAGCAGCTGTTTGTTGTCCTCTCTCACGTGTGGCCACGTGCAGCAGATGTTACGTAGGTGGGTTATAGGTAACGCAGGTAGGGAATAACAGCAAGCTCATCAGAAGTTTCCTAAAAATAAACATTGTTACGAGTCCCGCGCCTCGAGTCCGAGTCGAGTCTGAAGTCTTTTGAGGACGAGTCTCAAGTCGAGTGTGTCTTTGTGTGTGCGACTTAAGTTGCACTCGAGTCTGGGTCTCTAACTCGAGTCCCCATCTCTGGCACGTGCTGTCGGGTCAGAAATAGGGCCAGGCTGGGCCAGTAAAGGCCTGGACCTTACCCTTCGCCAACGTAATAAACTTAACAAATAATACTCAATTAGTTTTATTCTTTAGCTGATTCATCGTAGTTAAAAAACTTCACTGGAGACGATCCAGAGTCGGTGCAAAAGAGTTTATTCCAAAAAAAAGGACGAATAAACCCGAGTGACATCCTAGCAGGTCAGGATGAAACACTGTGCAGCGGTCAGTGTGCAACACCTTATATTACCCTACGCTCCACCTACAAAGTGGGTGTCACACCGTAACTCCACCTGCAGGGGTCGCTGACCACTCCTCTCCAATGGTGAATTTCTTATCCTATCCTGCCATCTTGAGGCCACTTGTGTGTACTTTTTATTGAATCCAATGACGCTTTTTGGTGGTTGTTCTAGCCTTATTTTATCATAATTTGTCCCCTTTTTATATATTTCTTATATATTTCAGGACTGGAAATTCACCATTGGGTTTCAACTTCACTCTCACCGTTTTTTCTTTAAGTTTTAAGGCATACTTTTGGCACTATTAAAGCTTAAACTTTTATCATTGTATTTTTGACAAACAATCAACATAACCAACACAATCAACACAATCAATACGTGTATTGCATGATTTCATACATCATAACAGAATTAGATCATCCATGAAGCAAACTGCGTCACAGCTTACACTGCCGTGTCCTACAGTAACCTCGGCTTCTAGAAAGCTCCTGGCCCCCTCCTACCGAAGTTGGCACCAGGGATGCCACGTGCCTTGGCTGGTGTTCCTGCCTCTTATCTCTGATAGGCTAAGATGTTTCTTTTGCTATTGGACAAGACACATATTTACCTCTGATAGGCTAAGATGTTCCTTCTGCTATTGGACATTGACACATGCTACATGATCTACCCAAGATGTTTTCCTTTTTTATATCATTCTGCCTCACAAGTTCACTCTCAGTTCACTCGTGAGTTTACTTTCAGTCATACTACACAGTTCACTCCCGTACATGCTGAATGACATGAGAAATCATTCCAATTCACGGCTTATATTTCTACTTGGTTACAGTAGATGCACGTCTGATTAATACAGCATCTCTAAATGATTATAAAGTGATTGATTAATCTGTGATTAAGTTTCAGTGACTACACCAATCAATGTGTATCCAGTAAATACAATAAACACAAAAACAAAACCCATAATATGTGAGTACATAAGTCATAAAATGTGAGTATATGAGTATGCATCAAAAATGAGATGGACAATATAGATGCATGTTCCGCAACACAACCCTCAAAAACTCCCCAGTGGGTGTTTTGATGCTGCCTTTTGCTATCTTATGCTGCTCCCTCCCTTTGCTCCCAAAGCACACGAACCTGCTCACTCACACACACATGTGCAACTTGTTGAGCCTGGGCAGTTTGATACAGAAAGGAGCACACACACCCAGAACTATAGGGTTTTAACACTGTGATCCTAACTTTAAACTATAAATTAACACTTTAAATAATGACTATGTGGACCACCCTTACTCTAGCAATTAATGACAACAATTTAGGCTATAATGCTCCAAAATAATTCACAACAGTGCCTTGGACTTCTCTTTCTCAAAGCCGGAGATGAGTAAAAAGTGTTGTGCAGAGAAAAAGTAGCTGCCTGTTCTGCCTCTCATTAGCTGGATGTGGATGTACAGTCGGCCAACTCCTCCAGATATGCTAGATATCTGGCGATGTGACAAAAATGCATCGGGGAGCCATTTTAATCCGTCGTTGAGTAGTTCACAGATAACGACTGGCGAGCACCAACCGATCACTGATTTCCCCCAAACATACTCCTACGGTCAGCAAGCTTCACGATTGGCAAACTGTCCACAAATTGAATGTTTAACTGTTAGTTTGACCCTTTTAATCAGCTGGTTGTGAGTGGGCAGGAGAAACAGGGTAATATAGTCTGATAAACAAGAATGGTTACGGGGGAGGGTTTTGTAGCTGCCAGGAATATACATGGAAGCCAAAGGTATTGCTGCCCCTGCTGGTGTATGCTGTGCGTAGATAATATGGCCGGCATCTGAATGTGGTATCATCGAGTGCAATAGATGGTCCAGGGTGTTGTGGTGCAGCCATGTCTTAGTAAATATGAGGACACAGCAGTCTCTGATTTCCCTTTGCTGAGTTAGTCTGAGTCTTGCACCTTGTGACCGGACAATAGCTAGGAGTATGCTGAGTAATGGAATAGCCTCAGGTCCTGACCTGGTTTAGCTAAGCTCTTATCCATGGTTGCTTTCCTCTCTAGCACAGTCTTGGAAGTAGCAGAATGCTTTCATGAAACAGACACACCACTATAAATGTATGTCATGCTTTTATATTATACATATTTTGCCTGTCATGTTGTGTCTATGTAACCAAAGTTAATTTTGAAAGATCTGTCTTGAGTCTTAAAGTTCCTCGTTTTTTGTCTTTTCCCATCAGCTTTGCTTTGTTTAATAATGTGAGGATCCCTCGGGAGAATCTACTGAATAAGACTGGAGATGTTTCTCCTGATGGCCGCTACGTTACGCCATTCAAGGTTGGTAAGATTCCCACAGGTGGCCAAAGAAAACAAGGACCAAGCACCTATTAAAGGGAAACTAAAGCTGCACTACTCATCATTTTCAGCTGAGAAAATTATTAAGTGTAATTTGAAAGGGGTCTCTTGGGATGAACTTCCAGCAAATTATCACCAACCATGCAGTTCCCCTCAGTTCCCTTTTCTTCCCATGAGAGGTGTAAATAGCAAGGACAGGTCAGGGGCCTTTACCACAGAGCGAGAGAAGTGTGTTATCCAGCTGTCTTTGAGCTTCACTCAGGATTGGTATCACCAAGCTGGCCCACTTTATTAGGTTCACCTGTTCATTTGCTTGTTAACACAAATAGCTAATCAGCCAATCACATGGCAGCAACACAAACTCTAAATGCATTTAGGCATGTAGACGTGGTCAAGACAACTTGCTGAAGTTCAAAGCGAGCATCTGAATGGGGAACAAAGGGGATTTAAGTGACTTTGAACGTGGCGTGGTTGGTGCTGGACGGGCTGGTCTGAGTATTTCAGAAACTGCTGATCTACTGGGATCTTCACTCCCAACGATCTCTAGGGTTTACAGAGAATGGTCCAAAAAAGACACTAAATCGAGTGAGCTGCAGTTGTGTGGATGAAAATGCCTTGTTGATGTCAGAGGTCAGAGGAAACTCACAGTAACTCAAATAAGCAATAATAGTACAATAGGAGATTGGAAAAACATTGCCTGGTCTGATGATTCAGATGGTAGGGTCAGAATTTGATGAAAACAAAAGCATCAGTGGCGGTTCTAGACCAATTTTATTGAGGGGGACAGACTGGGGCCAGTTGTTTTGCCAGAGGGGCACATTCAATCGGAGTCAAATGAGACAAAGGAAAAGTTCAGTCTTTCAAAATGTCCCGTTTAGTATATAATGTAATGTTTTAGTATGTTTCAGTAACTTATTTGTTTCAAGTAACAGGATCTTTTCAGTAACTTATACTGAATATAAGTTATATATTCATTAAATTACATTACACAAAACAAAACATTCCTGTTAGACCAATCGCATTTTGTGTATGAAAAGTGCTGTTTAATTGTTGTGATAATAATTAAAATTTCCAGCAATATCCAAAGGCTGTCCATGCAATGGAAACATGGATTACAAGGACAAAATATTGTCTACAATGCTGCATTCAGTTTAATTTTGTCGCAAGAAGACACATTACTATGATTACTGTAGACCAGGGCTTGGGACGGATTTTAAAACCAGTACACAGAGATGGTCCGGACATTTTCTCAGGAGTTGGGATCATTAAGATTTTATTGACACACTTGTATTGGTAATCCTTATTGGTTGAGTTCTTTATTGATGCTCTTATCAGTCCTATTTATTACTAAATAATTAAATATATAATTTAAATTTTTTGTTGTTTCTAGAGCAGCAACAGGATTTACAGCACCAAACAACAAACAAATTTAACATGTCAGTAAAATAAATATTAAATATTCCTGACATCAACATACTGTGCAAAGTTTAGAAATTATGAACAGCTTAGTCCCTCCTGTCCTCCTCCCGCTGCTGCTGCTGGTAGAGGGGAGGGCTGGTTTGTCTCAGCCACCAGCTGAGTTTATAATGTGCCATATTTTAATGTACAGGCAAACTAAGCTGAACAGTTACTAAAGACAGACAGCTTTCACTCATACCTGTCAAGTATCCCGTTTTGGCCGGGAAAGTCCCGTATTTTATACCCTTCTTTCCCGCCGTCCTCCCGTATTAGTATTTTAGTAAATCTCCCGTATTTTGACCTGCGTTATTAAAAAATAATAGGAGCGTTTGACTTTGCGGCGCTGCGCAGCGTTGACTTAACATACGGCATGCTGGTTTAAAATTGTGTCCAACTTTCGCCGGCGCTGCAAACCGTAACCAGGTCACTTGACATTAAAACCTCGCGGGTGCAAGGCGGCTGCAAGCGCTGAGTCCGGCGGCTGCAGTTGCTTTCCCCCGACTGCACAAAGTTGGAACCGCACTATTGCCCGGTCTCGCGGCATTATTCTTTGCAAATGCCGCAAGATCAGTCATTGATGTCAGCTCACAGTAAGCTGCTGCAGGTAGAATGTGTCCGACTTTATGCGCCGTTTTTATACCCCGCCCCTGCAGTCACATACAGCTCATGTTAGACTATCAAGTCGGCGAAAGTCAGCCCCGTCATCTCGAACGCACCTAACAGAACTGTTTGCGCTCTCTCCTGTAAAATTAACCACTCTGGCCCACAAATACACTCCTTCCAAAACAGTCTTAAAGAAGCAATTTCTGCAACAAATTTGTACAATAACTCACTAAAATAGTAAAGAAAGTTATGTGAAATTAAAAGAAAACTTTAAAAGAAAAGCAATATGAAATGAAAAGAATGTGTGGAATGAAAATAAAATGTTGGCTAAATGTAAAGACAATTAATGATAAATGAACAGAAAATACGCAAATAAGCATTTAAATAAATGCTCTTCATATATACCCTTTTGTGTTCATTTAGGCTATAATACATGTCTTAAAATGTAAGGGATAGCCTACTGATTGGTTGGGGTGGTGGGACTGCTCCGGTGGGCACCGGAAAATTTCCCTTATTTTCAATTCCAAAACTTAACAGGTAGGCTTTCACTTCAGCTTGTTTTTAACAATAAGCTATTAGCTGAACCAGCGCTGCCTGTGTGAAACCTAAAGACAGCTGCAGCGGTAAAATAGTGGCTTTTTACTGGCAAAGGTTTTATTGAACCACATACACTAACGAGAGGAGTAGTCATCAATGTCGTAATGTCCACTGATCAGCTGGCTGACTTCGTTCCGTGTGCGCGCGTGTGTGTGTAGAAGAGTCGCTCTGCAGACACACAGAGGAGCGGAGAGGCTGCAGGTCTGACAGTAAGTGTTGAGCCTTGATTGGCGGTGATTGGTACAGTGCATGTGAAACGCAACAGAGATGAGAAGGAATGGTTCAGCCTACAGCAGCTCACTCTGTAGATACGTTCATACACTATACATGTAGTGTAGGCTACTTTTGTTGTCATATGTTAGATCATATGCTGGGCCACATGGAGGTTGCATCGGGGCTTCGGGGCGGCCCGCAGCCTCTAATTCATTAGGACTGCCGTAGACTTTTCGTTCAGAGGGGGGGCCATAGGGGGGTCCGAGGGCTGTGTTACAGGGGCACTGGCCCCTGCTGGCCCCCCCCAAAACCGCCCCAGAAAAGCATGGACCTTGTATCAACGGTTCAGGCTGGTGGGGGATATTTTCTTGGGCCATAGTAAATATTGAGCATCGTTAAAATGCAACAGCCTGCCTGAGTATTGTTGCTGACTATGTCCATCCCTTTCTGACCACAGTGGTACCCATCTTCTGATGGCTACTTCCAGCAGGATAATGCACCATGTCACAAAGCTCAAATCATCTCAGACTGGTTTCTTGAATCATGACAAGGAGTTCACTGTACTCCATATACTGTATCAGATCAAAACCTGTCAACAGCCCTACAGCTGACCAATCAGATCACTGGAAAAGTCACTATATCTACTGTATCCCACATGGACATAATTGTTACTTTTTTCTGAGCTCAGAACTTAAGAGCAATATTTCCATAGATTAGTCTGTTCCAGGCTCCCATGTGTCCTCTCTGGTTTAAAACAGAACGTTTAACAAACAGAGACAAAGTGGATCAAACTAAATAATGACAATTATGGTGCATTGTAACCGAGCAGATTCTTTTCTTCCTGAATGGATTTCTGACGGTGTTGATGGTCAGTACATGGTCATATAGTTATAAATACATACAGTATACTGTATGTATCTAGTATAGCGTGATATGTGAGGGATTATAACCAACTTTGTGATGCCAGTTCTCCAGGAGAATCAATGTTATGCTCAGTGAAGCCAGGGAACCCAAGAGAGTCAGACTAAGTTGAGTTTGCTTCATGATACAGGCACCAAACAAACAAACTGCTTTACAGAGTGCATTTTGTCGCTATGTTGAATACATTCAAAGACATAGTAGTAGTAGTCGTCGTTTAGTGTGGTTTGTTAGAAGAGAGGTGAAATTTGGACGAAGGGAGGACCACACGTATTATTTAGCACAACAGCTGACAGAGCGTGTCGGCCATCATTGCCTCTCCTGTGCACTTGCAAAGTGAGGGGGGAGCGGTGCCTGAGCTGTTTTAAGGATGTCAATGACCATTTCAGCCTGATTCTTTCCGCTGCAGCTGCTGTGTGTCGCGTTTCCACATTAAAACCTCATGCACTGAATAAGTGGACATTCAACTCACTTTCAGGAACTTTTTGTCACTTCAAAGATCTGATTAAATTATTTACCACACTCAGAAATGTTCCAAATATTGCTCAAAATTAACTTTATAAAGCAACAAAGTGAAACATTTGTTCATGCATTTTACTGAAACCTCACCTACTTTACCTGAGCCCAAATAGGCAAAAGGTGGGGCAGTACATGGCCAGCCTCTATAATATAAGATAACCTAAAGTTATAATAAACAAATACATACTAAACTTAATTTGAATTTCAAAAATGTTTTGCTAACTCTTCAAAAATTCTTTCTTTATATTTCTTCTCTTATTCTGTTTCCTCTCCTTCAGGATCCTAACAAGCGTTTTGGGGCATCTCTGGGTTCCCTCTCAGGTGGAAGGGTGTCTATCACCAGGATGGCTTTGGTCAACCTGAAGCTAGCTCTGGTTGTGGCCATCCGCTTCTCAGCCACCAGGAGACAGTTTGGACCGAAAGATGCAGAGGAAATTCCTGTTTTAGAGTACCAGTTACAGGTCAGAATGGATTTGAAAACAAATGTACAATATCAAACTGACAAACCAACTATCTAACCCTCCAGAGCACCTTATCACGTCAGAGTTACAAAGATTATCTAAAGCCACATCACAACACTTATCATTTTGTTTTGTGTTTATGTATCTTTCATTTTTGAGTGTGGATGTAAATGTTTACACAAATTCCTTAGATATATTGTATGTTGTTTCAGCAATGGCGTCTGATCCCATATCTGGCAGCAGCGTATGCTCTTGAACACTTCTCTAAATCCATCTTTATGAACTTCATTGAGTTCCAGATTGGACAGATAATGAGGGACACTGGTGAAAGACAAGTGAGTGCAGTTGAGGTGCATGTGTGTGTCTATACCCGGAGTAAAACACAGTAGTCAGTAGTCTTATGTGTCTTTTGTGTGTGCAGGCAGAGATGGGCAGGGAGATCCATGCCATAGGCTGCTCTAGTAAACCACTGGGCTCATGGACCGCTCAGAAGGGGATCCAGGAGTGCAGGGAGGCCTGTGGTGGACATGGATATCTGGCCAGTCAGTCTTAAACATACAGATACAGATGTTTGTTCCTCTGTCCATGTGGGGACTTCTCATTGACATAATGCATTCTCTAGCCTTTTAGGTTAAGGGTACTTAACCTCCACAACTACATGCCTAACCTTAACCCTTACCCATAACCCAATTGTAACCTGAACCCTAAAACCAAGTCTTAACCCTCCAAATGACCTTTTATATTTTCAGATGCATGTAACCTAAGATGTGCCCTGTGTGGAGACCTAACGATATTAACAGGTCACGGTGTCTGTCAGCCTCTCAGCTGAAGACGCATGATGCAGGTGTATGAAGCGGGTTTACTGACAACTCAGAGTTTGTTAACCCCAATTACTGCATTTTCAGAAAGAGCAACTTCAACTCCTGTGACAGCCCACTGTAGTGAGTGAGGAAAATCTGCCACTCACAGACTGGGAGCTGATTAAATAAAAGCATCAGTGAAATCAATAAATGCCAATGTAATAGTAGTGGCTGTGAAAATCTTTTTAATGCAGTAGGTTCCAGATTCAAATCCCCATCATGACAAGTTAATTAACATTTTTGGCCAAGTGTCTGAGTAAATGACCTTTATAAAAACTTATCAGTCAAAAACTTTCCTCTTCCATGTACATGACAATAAAAGATAAAAGTGTCTGCAAGCACACATAAAACATTAGTGTGTTTCACCGTTGCTGCTACAACTCCATTCTTAAGGAAGCACAATGTGGCGACCATTACACCTTTGAAACTGAAAACAGACACAATAATACTGAGTAAAAGCTGAAATATTCCTCTCAGAGTACACCAGAATGCTTCGTTTATGGGGGCAGACATTTCCATCCCTTCTGAGTTTGCATGTATGTAGTGTGCATTCAGGTTAAAGTCCTCACCAGGATATGAAAACATGAAACACACTCTGAGACTTGACCATACCTACTACCTCTCTTTCAGTGAACCGGCTGGGTGATCTGCGTAATGACAATGATCCAAACTGCACATACGAAGGAGACAACAACGTTTTGCTGCAACAGACCAGCAACTACCTGCTCAGCTGGCTCCACGCAAAACACCACTGTCAGTACCCTACACACTGAGGGCCTAAGCAGGATTTTATTGGTGTCCGTTATGAGGAGTGTGGGCAACACATAGAAATCTAGTTGTCACCAAAATAAGGCTAACACCGAAGTTGAGTTCTGCACATGGGCTGTGCTGAGTGCTGATCATATAGCTCACAACAGATAAGCCCCTGATTTCAGTGGGATTGCCTATTAGCTGATCCATGATAATCTTTCATGTCAAGATCAACTTGGCTGAACCTTGTAATGAGGATTGGCGCTGTTGACCGTCACACCATCATTATGGTGTTGACCTTTGATGGAAAGAGGAGAAAGGAAGAAAAATGAAGGACACAATCATTAGCTTTGTCACACCATAAAACTGTTTAACTCTCCTCTGTTGAAATATAAACTGCTCCTGAAAAGAAAAATGTTTTGCAGACAGGTGTCGACAGTATACTGTGTCTCTAAAGTTATTTTCCTGTTAGTGACGGAGCTAGCTGGCTTACCGTTAGTAAGCCAGATATGTTGGAGGAATTGTGACTGACAAGTGCTAGCATGTTTCAAGCTGACTAGCATTATAGCTACTTTATTCCACTTTAGCCCCTTTAGTATGTTTGATATTAGAAATGAAACATGGCTTTCTTAGAAGTTTTGTTTTGTTTATTTGTTCTTGTTGATACGGTATTGAGATTATCTAGTATAATATGTTGGATTTAGAAAAACTAAAAATATAGCATTAGCATAAAGGGTGAGTGCAGGAACTGATCTCTGAAGTTTGTGTGCTTACAGATGGTGCGAGGATTGAATCTCCCCTTCACACTGTGGATTTTCTGGATGATTTACACAATATCCTGGAAAGCAAGTTTTCTGCAACAATGCTGGTTGAGTGTATGGACTCTGCAGGTATTGCAGTATTTAAACTTGTCAGGATTCATTCCATATGCTGTTTCCAAACTGTCCCTGATAGAACTAGAATTCAGAAGAAATTATTCGCTTTAAAGACCTGACAGGAAGACATGTACGTTTTATATATGTAACATTTTAAAGGAAATTAGGTCATTGGTAATATGTCAATAAAATGGTTGTTTGTAATTCAAACATCCAGTTTAGGTAAAGAGAGAGGACAGAGTAGCAGGTCCGGGAGCTCAGAGGCAGCAGGTGGAGGTGGAAATGGTATTGATATTCCTGGTGTCTCATTGCAGTACTAGAGTTCATTTATATACTTCAAATTCCAGTTTGATGAACAGAGATTCAACACCCTGTCCACTGTTAGCTGTTACGACATAATCCAAAATTGTGTTGAGTGGTAATTGTTCCTCTATTTTCTAAGAATTTATGTGCAGTTACAGTACAGTCTTGGACTGGGGACTGGTGCAATTCAATTCAATTCTATTCTATTTATTTATTCAATTTTATTTATATATCGCCAAATCACAACAACAGTTATCTCACAGCGCTTTTCATAAAGACCATATTCTGAAAGCCTTGTAAATTTACATTTTGTAATTTTGCCATGAAAACATTCACATTTAACCAGTTATCTAAATATTTGTGATACAAAAATTCTTCTGACTGCTTTCTTAGTTTATCCTAGTGAGTAAACTCCTTCTTTATCATATCAGTGGCACTGGCAGCCTACAAGTGGCTGGTGTGTTTCCTGCTGGAGGAGAGCCAGAAGTGGCTGGAACAGCAGAGGCTCTCTGAAAAGGATAAGTTTGAGGCCCATAACAACAGCCAGGTAAAACACACACACACACGCCCCTATATGGAGGGCGAGTCCCACCAAACTGACTGTGTAAACAGATTTATGTCTTTACAACACTAGTAATATCCACATACACACACACACCATTACTTATTTGACACTTTTATCCGAAGCGACTTAAATTTGAAGAACAACATACAAGCATCAGCAAAGCATAAATACAGCATGAGATCTAGAAGTAAAAATACACACTAGTAAGAACAGCAATAAATACAAGTAACTTTTAATAGCACAATGGGGTAAAATAAAATGAACAGAAGACACTTTTCAGATGAATGGCTAACTATCGTTAATCAAACCAGTACACTCCAGACTTGGAGTTATTTTAAAGTAAAATAAGACTGACATACATACTAACTATGTTCCTAAGTACAAACATTTTTGTATATCAGAAGTTATTAAGTTCTAAAGTGAATCCATGTGGGTTATTTTTGACCCATGTGTGCACAATTGATGTAGGAATGCAAAACAAAATATTTTGTTATAAAATACAAAAATAAAAATAATGATTTGTTGTTATTAGAGTAATAATAATAATAATAATAATAATAATAATAATAATAATAATACTTATTATCAAAAGTAATATTGATATTGAATTTATTTAAGGATCACCCCTTGAGATGGAGCTTCTCATTTTAAGTCCTATAACACAAATACATCATGAACAAATTAAAACAGAATATTGCATAACTACATATAGTACACATACACATATACAGATGACTTGCACATCCACTCTCACCCACACCTAAACCCTCAATTAATGCAAGAGACAATAACAGGTTAAAACAATCTTATAACTGAAATGATTCCAATATAATAAGTGCCTGGAATATGAAATGATAAAATGTGTTTATTTGAAAGATGTAGTAAATACACACTTAGCAATGCATGAAATAACATATGGAATAAATACAGGTCCTTTTTGACCCAGGTTGTGCATTTGAATAGTAGTGATACAAAAAAAAATTCAGAAAGTTTTTTTCAAAAAAGGTTTGTGATATTTGTGATAATCAAAAACAAGTTAATTGAGCAACACCTGTAACACTGATTGATGAAATAATTTATGCAAAGAAAACTCAGTCGGGTCGGTTTTCCCCCTGGCATTCATCAGGGGGGTTAAAGTCATATGCACTAAATGTACAAAGCAAGAAACAGTGTTCCTACTGGCAATATACTAAATGTTCTTGGATGGGGGAGGGGTAGTTTAAGAAGGAAATTTAATTGGACAAAAACGTGTTTGCACTGATCTTAAGCTAAAGGATATGAAGTTGTGGGGTGATTGAAGGAAGAAATCAAACAAGGTAAAAAATAATCATTGGTTTTCTTTTTTTCATATTCTTGGTTAGTAGTGTTGTAGTATTGTCACTGCGGCATTACAAGCAGCTGAAGTATTTTACAGTTGGAGGTATCAGGAATTTCTTTGCACTACAATGTTTTCTACCTGAATAATTACAGAATATCAAAAAACTGGATGTTTCAGACAAATTTTGTCTTAATTTGCATTAACTTCAAATGTTTTGTCATATTATGGTGCTTTGATAGCATCAAAAATTCTAAATAAATAAATACCTTGATAGCAGTGCAGAAATAGATCTCAATCATGGCAGCAACAGTCACTCACATATTCACTTCTTCTTTAGAGATTTTGACCACAAAACAACATTTTTTTTGCAGCAGTGCTTTATTTCGAGTTGAATTGCTTTCACTTTTTTTATGGACTTTAAAAAGAGGCTGTAGTTTGCTTGACATACCTTTGAAATAGCCGTCAGAAAATGTAATTCCTCTAAATGAAATGAAAATTAACGTCCACAGAGGGAAGGATGCAGGTCAATCACCAGAAGGCACACACTGCAACACATGCTTTATTCTGAGCATGTGAAACATGCTTCATGTTGTACCGCTTTGCTTTTTTTTCTTTAAGTTTATTGCAGAAAAATAAAATGTATGCTATAAATGGTGTGTGTGTGTGTGTGTTTTAGGTTTATTTCTGCCGTTCCCTGGCCATTGCCTACATTGAACACAACTGCCTCCAAAGGTTCCATGAGCTGACTACAGATCAGGACACACCAGCTGGTCTCAGACCTGTACTAAGCAAGCTATGTACCCTGTATGGGCTGTGGAGCCTCAGCAGCCACATGGCTACACTGTACCAGGGTATGTTCTGTACTGAGTACTGCAAGCATACATCTAGATAACGCATTAAATGTACTGATATTTGTAACATAGTTTTGGTCCTGTGCAGGCAATTACTTCATAGGGGGGAAGCCTGCAGAGTTGGTCCAGATGACAATTCTGACTCTCTGCTCCCAGGTACAGAAACACCATTCTGTCTGTCTCACTCATTGTCTGACATCCAAGACCCTCTGAACTAACAACAGTTATTTCTTGTTCAAGTGCAAGTTTGAATGTATTTATATAGCAAATTTAAAAACAACCCTCGTTGACCAAAGTGCTTTCCAAATTCAGGATACACAACAAATATACATCACAAAGATGGTGGAAAAGGTCAAAAATATGAAAACTCAACTTTGTTGATCAATGCATAGAGGTGGGTCTTTAGCAAAAACTTGAAATGTCAGCAGTTCATATTTGAATAGGAATAGATTCGGAGCAGCTACTGAAAAGGGTCGCTCACATTTATTTTTAACCTGGATTTGGGGACATCAAGGAGCATCGGATTGGATGACATCAGTGCTGTGACAGGAGTGTGAACATGTAAAAGTTCTGATAAATAAGAGGGTGCCAGCCCATTTTAAAACAAGCAATAAACCTTAGAATCAATCCTAAACCAGACAGGAGGCCAGTGGAGCAAGGCTAAAACTGGAGTAATGTGCTCGCCTAACGCTTTTTAGCTCCAGTTAGAAGTCAAGCTGTTGCATTCTGGACTAACTGTAAACGATCGAGAGATGACTAATCCACTCAAACATATAAAGAATTACGGTAGACTAGTCGAGATGTTGTAAATGTGCATGGATTACTCTTTCAAAGTCACACACACTCCCAGAAGCCAGCCCTCCACCTTTACAGGTGGTTTGAGGGAAGCTGAAAAAGTCACACATATTGTAGTTCTGTGACTCCTGTATGGGAGCTTTGCATGATTCAAGTTCAAAAAAATATTTGTCTATCTTATACTGGCTCTTCATGTAGGCCTTCATTTCAGCCTCTGTCTGAAACAAGGTCTTGATGCTCCTGTCTCTTTAAGGCCCCCCCTCTCAAAGCCCACTGTCTGTTTGGCCAAGACCTGAAGCATGTTACCAGGCTGTTGTTGCTGCTGAGCGGTACAAACAGACTAAGTGTAGCTGTGCGGCACAAATGACCATATATGGAATACCTGACCTGAAAATGGCCTACATCTCATTTTATATGTAATTGATCTTACATAGAATATAGGTAGGAATGCAGATAACTAAAATGAGTCCCCTTTCATACTTCTTGTCTGTCTTCATGAAGATGAAAGATGAAATTATATCTCTGCACCCCCATCAGTCCAACCTGATCTGCTCTGTCTCTCCTCCAGCTGAAGGATGATGCAGTAGCACTGGTGGATGTTTTGGCACCTCCTGATTTCATTCTCAACTCACCTATTGGCCGTGCTGATGGACAGGTAAAGAGATACAGACAAAGAAAACTTGATTATAATTTTGTATAATATACATAAGAAATTTTTGTTGAGAGTATAAATATTGCACTTCCTCCCGCTGTACAAAAATGAAGTCAAAACATCCTGGAAACCAGCTCTGCCATCTCACACTGGTTATTTGGAGCCAGTCTGCTCAGTAGTGATTGGGGTTAGAACAGTGTTATATACCCAGCCTACTCAGTCATGAGCAGGGCTCAACTGTCAATCATGTTCATTCATCATCCATTGTCAACCGATTTACCGTACATACAGGGTCACGGGGGGCTGGAGCCAATTCCAGCTGACATCAGGCGAAAGGCAGGGTACACCCTGGACAGGTCGGCAGTCCATCACAGGGCCTGTATCAAATAACAAATAAATCAAATTACACATTAAAACCAAACTTATCAGAAAAAGGAACACCCAGATAAACCTCAGCATGATGAAAATTACCTAAAATGACAGAAACCATCTTTGAGGAAAATGGATTTGACATGTACTTAGTTTTTTATGTTTGGACCATGTCCCCTCCGCTGACATGGAGGGAGCAGCTTAATTTATGACTTACACTGCAGCCACCCACCAGGGGGCAGTCGGCATGTTTTGACTTGGTAGTCCAACGTGAGCTGCTGGTGACCGCAGGGGTGGGTATAAAAACCATTTTGAGTGTGGTTGACAGGCGAGAGGATACCTCTTCTTTTTTTGTTTTTGTTTGATGTGTGTCACAGCCATAAGCTGATTATTCTTTGAGGAAAAACACATCTGGTGAGATGTGTTTATTATAACAATAAACAGAGTCCCAATGTAAGTTCACAGTGTTCTCCAAATCTTTGTCAACCAGCTAAATACTCAAAGAAAACAGTTGGCTGCAGTGAATTATACCACATGATGCCAGAACCCGAATTGCCCCCTGTATATGAATGTGTGTGAATGTTAGTTTCTGTTTGAGCACTTAGGCTCAGTGTATGAATATGTGTGTGAATGGTGAATGCAGATGTAGTGTAAAAGCGCATTTCATTTGCATTTGCAGGCAAACATTAGTTTCTTTAAGGACATTTTTCAAATGAAACAAGATCAACAGCAAAACTCATTTGGGTCTATCAAGTACCAGAAATCATTACTAACAATCAGTTGACCATCTGCGATATAAACTAAGATGATAAAGAGAAATCATCAGAGTGCATTAGCTGAGTTGGCTTAAATGTGCCTATACATGAATGTGGAAATAAATAATAGCTGTACTACAAATGGAATTACTATACCCTGCATAAAAGAAGTGGACGTAGTCAATGTGACACCACCAAATGGTTTGATTCCTAATAAGCTTTTTCAGGTCTCTTTTCCTCTAAATGGGACCATAATTTACTAAATGAACATCATGGTGTGTTTAAGAAGACTTGAAACTAGCAACTGAGACCATAAACTTATTATGAAAGTGTTTGCTGAGATAAGAAATCGGATGAGAAGTAGCCTCATTTTGTAATTACTGGAACTGGACTTTTACAACCAGTGGAGTCACCCCCTGCTGGCTGAGAGAATGCAGGTTTAAGGCACATGCAGGTTGGCATATTGTGGAACATTCAAGCACCAAAACTACAAATGGTAGTTTTAAACTTGAAAGGAAAGAACAGAATTTAAACTTGTATGTTCTGAAATAAACTTTTAAAGACAGCTCTGATGGGGATTGCAGGGCAGACTGTGTGTCCAATGTGTATGTATGACATAAAATATTAGGCTGATGGGTCCACACACATGCCTGGTGGAGACACAGTTCACCAATCACCTATTCACAATCCAGTCACAGTAAAATGATCAGGGATGTGATTTTTCCGGATTTCCGTATTCCGGATCTTCTGACCTGAAAATGTGATGCACGTGAATTATGCAGATCTGTAATAAAAAAAGGGGTGTGTGGGGGGTGAAGGACCTGGCCGAATGAAATAGAAAGGATCTAGGGTGACGTGTGTAAAGTTTTCTTCCTTTCTAACTTAGAACTTAGAACATCTTTGTTGATACTTAGAAATTCTAAGTATCAACAAGGATGTTTGTTTAAGCTCAGCTACCAATTCCACACCTGCGCAGTGTGTACCACAGGCGCTCTCGTGCACCAGTGGTACGTAACGTGTTGGGCAGTAATAGGCATACTGCAAAATTACTTTTCCCAGTAAAGAGTAATGTAACAGATAACTATTTCCATAGTTTTATTATTACATTTTCTAATCCAAGTAACGCTGCGCTACTGAACGCACCATCCCTGACGTGAATGCGCGACACGCTGCACCTCAACGACACCGGACGATATTATGAAGGTAAATATGGTGCAAAATGAAAGAGCTTGTAAACTTGATGTGAACTCTTGTAGAATACGATGTTAGAACTTGTAGAACAAAAATCTGTACTTGTATCTTAAAATTTTCACTTGTACACAATATTCACACACATGTGAGTTGAATTATAAGCCACAAAAGAAAAAAACATGAGAGCTTGTAGAAAGAATCTGAAGTTGTATGTTGAAAGTTTCACTTGTAGAAAATATTCACACACACTGATGTTCTGAATATGAAGTTGCAGAAAAAATACGCACACGTGTAGATTGATGTTCACATAAAAACAATGACAGTTGCAAACTTGTATTTTTTTTTTACTTGAGTCCTTTTTCCAGTACAACCACAACTCTGTGATTACAACCTCTCGAATCGGTCTCTGCAACTTCACAAATGTGCTTTCTCCTGTTTCCTGTGACGAATCTGCGCGCATGGAATTTTGCAACTTTTCTAGCGATACATGTGGTGCAAAATTAACTTGTGTAACCGGTTTCACCCCCGAGTACGCACTGCGCGGTCTTGACTCGAACCGGCGACCTCGGGGTCGGGAGGCGGACGCGCTGACGAGGAGGCTAAAACCCATGGGCCAGCGCGTCTCTTAAGGTGTCGGGAGTGAGGTTTACTCACCGCACTGCCTCGCAGAGCTTCCGTTACACTCACCCCTAAACCTCACTCCTATCCGGGTCCACGGCACCAATGTAACCGGTTTCGGTTTCACCCGAGTGCGCACTGCGCGGTCTCGACTTCGAACCGGCGACCTCGAGGTCGGAGGCGGACAGCTGACGAGGAGGCTAAAACCCATGGGCCCTAGCATCGCCGCCAGCTAGCGTCTCTTAAGGTGTCGGGGAGTGAGGTTCGCAGGCTTCCGTTACACTTGCACTTGTAGCTGAGGGGAGGGGATGAACCAATGAGAAATTTTTTCTGCTCTCCGTGTCGGCGGAGATCGGCAGTGGCACACCAAGCCAGGATATGTAAATACATGTTTGGTAGGTTAGTACTGTGATTAAAGGCTAAATAAATGCCACTAACACCTCACATTCCTTTTAACCTGCAGTACCGTTAGAAGGTAAATGAAAGTGACTGCCTTTGGCTAACGTTAGCTATATTACTTAACTATATGTTATATCACGATGCTAAAGTTAGCTTCTGATTCGCAGCTTTTGATTCAGCAGTTAAGGGGAAAGCTAAGGGGAACCTAGGTGAAAGTTAACTTACGTTGCTGAGCGAGCGATTCTCCGTTTTTTGCACCTTTTACTGTTGTGCTTTTTCTCCACATGCAGACCACATTAGACCAGGTCCAGATCCAAACCCACTATACCTAGAGCTCTCAAATCTGGACTAGATTGTCCCAGAGAGACTAAAGTTTCTTTAAAACATAGTTTCAGATTATTTAAACTTTTATTCATTTTGTGAAAATACTAGAAAGAGTGATTTCACTAAGCTGAGCTATTGCACATCCTTTGTAATGTACCATGCCTGTACCATTAGACCTGGTTGCCCGTGCAAACCATCCGATCTCATGTCTTGCGAAGTTACTGTTATGGACCTGGGCCCGTATTCATGAAAAGAATCTAAGAATCCTCTCAGAAAACTCTTAACTTAGCTAAAAAACTTTTACGTAGGCGTCTCAGCTTAAGAGCTATTCAGGACTGATCTGAGAGCAACTCTGAGCAAGGGAAAGACAAAAACTTTTATCTTAGTGAGGAGACGGGATTGACCCCGTTGCTATGTATGACACAATCTTTTGAAGACTGTGATTGGTTGGTTGTCCGAGAAGGAAAAAAAGAGTGATTTTAAGTGTAGGTTATATTCTAAGCCTTCACTTTGGAAATTACATGCGTAATATTTCCTATTTGACCGTTCTCTCCTCTCACACACACAAACACACATTGGCCCTCATTTATCAAAAGTGCGTACACCAAATTTCCAGCGTACACCTGGCGTACTCCCAAAACCACGGTGACTTTGACATTTATCAATATGGACGTTGGCGTATGGCACGCTCAAATCCTACGCCAGCTCAGGAGGTGGTGTACATGTACGCAAGTTTTGAGTTAGAGCCGAAATGCGCAGAATTAATTTCCTAACAGCACAAAATGCACTGACAAACTAAAATACATGATATATTATGACCCACTGTAACAGAAACAACGTTTGAAACATTAATTTTGTGTTTATATTTGAGCAGCACGGACTTTATACAGCCTATTGAGCAGTCAGAACATGCTTTGATTTGTATTTGGACTATTTTATCGTAGCTTTTGGTGCCTTTTATTTGGGTTTGCTTTTAATAAAATGTGTACCTTCAAATGAAAAGACTACAAGCAAAAAATGTTAAAACAACGAAGAGCATAAGCGGAAGGCTTGAAGCACTGAGACTGGCTGCCGAAATGGACACAGCCCCACGCCCTTTAGGTGAGGCGGGCACAGACATGTCGCGCACAAAGCCCCGCATTTATTATCAGACAAACTTTATATTATGACCGCACAGCGAACACCGACACCCCCGCTAAAGGCCCCGCGTTCCCAGACTCTGTCATGCTGATCTCTGTTCATGTTTGAGTCCTGGGTCAGTGCGTAAAGCCCAGTCCCGGAGGTGATGGAGCAGCTTTTTATCAGAGCAACATACTTTCATTTGGAGCTTATTTGGGACTTTGATGGGCGTTTTAGTGCTAAATCTGTCTCTTGGAGAACCACAAGTAGCCAATTTATAATTCTAGGAACAGACAAAAACTTCTAGTTTGTGGAACGCGCTCTACAAACAGGTGGTACAGACGTGGTGCAGCTCATCATTGTGATTGGACAATGTTTCACTCTGAACATAAAAGAAAAGTTACACCGTGGATGGTCAGATCCGTGTCTGTGCGTAATAGTCCCAGGACAGCACAGAGCACTGTTTCCCAAAGCCGCAAAACATTATGAAGCCTTGCTTTGCACGCTGGGGGTACACCGCCCGTATGTCCTCCGTTCATCAAAGTAAACACTCAGCGAGAAGCTCTTGGCCTGTGCCCTGCTCCTCCGTGATGAGTGCATCCTCCTCTGGGGCTGACAGGGCACTGGTCCGCTCCAGCGAGGCTGACAGCGTGCGGTGGTCCCCCTCACTCCAGCACTGGCTCTCCGGCTGGACCTGAACTGTTTATGGCTCATCTGACTGCTCGTGTCCAGTTTTAAGCGCGTTGAACATTTTGTTAAAAATGTGTCCAGTTTAAATCATCGAATAAAAAATTATTAAATTGTTTCCAAATGAAAAACCTCGTAATATTAAAATGCACAATATTTTTGAACATTTATGCCGGGAGGGGCTCTAGTAGTGAAACTAAACATTTAATCTTTATTTAAATCTGTCAAAACAACATAATATTTTGTTTCTGAAGTTTTAACTTGTGGACTTCCTGCTCCAAACCATGTATTTCTTGCCGTATTCCGTCAGTCCCTGCCGTAAAGTCCTGGGTGCAGCCTCCTGAAGCTTGAATAATCGGGGGGCATTTCATTCAAATTACACACGTTTTCAGCCGCCGCTTTTTATCAACACCAGGTGGTGCGTACACCTGGATTTCAAAGGTACGCACAGCTTCATAAATCAGGCACTGAGAACAGTGTAAGCATAATCTCACACACAAAAATACGCCCGTTTCTACGCAAGAATGATAAATGAGGGCCATTATGTGTATATAAATCCTGTTTTTTATTTACCATGCTGTTAATTTCCTATAAGGTATTTGATTGGCTTAGAATGATAAAAATTGTTCCACTCTTTGCAATTACACTGATTACTGGCGTTTCTATTTAAGTGGTGGTTTGAATGTTGATTTTTATGGATCAAACACGGAATCAAGTTAACAGTGTTTACTGTTAGCCCAGTTAGTGGATGAACACAAGGCCGTTCTGAAAGGAAAATTCGGGCCGGGTGTCACAGCACGGGGCGAGAAGCAGACGTGGGAGCGTATAGCACAAACTATTAACGGTTCATTCTACTCGTGCGCACCAGAGAAGTTGCTATAGCCTAATCATAAATGCAGTTTTTTGAGCCTGCAATATGGGAATGGCCAGTGGAAACGAAATGAACTGCGACACAAGAGGTTCTGAAAGTGCTGTAATCGTTTGTGTGATCTCTCTGCTTACAGAAGGTTGTGACAGACCCAAATCATCACTGCTGCATTGTTGCCAAATATCCTAATGTAGTGATTACTTTCATTCCTGCGCTGTGTCAGAGATGTTAGCGCGTCTCTAATATCAGTCACAAACACGATCCCTGCACGATCTAATCTATAGCGTCTGATTAACTCACTGTCATCCATTGTCTGCAACACATTTCTTCTCCCTCTTCTCCCTCTTCGTCTTTCTGCCATTTTCTCCTCTACTAAAGAAACTCTTAAGCCTCTTAAAAGTCCTCGTCCGTGCTCCTAACAATTCTGACCTTAAGAGATCTTTTAAGGGTTAAGATGCTTTATGAATTACTTTTTTCTTTACTAGGAATTTTTCTTTAATTTTAAGAGTAAACGTTTCTAAGAATTTTCTTAGAATTTCGTCACTAGGAGCTGCTCTTAGCCTTAAGATTCTTTATGAATACGGGCCCAGGTCTAATGTGGTCTACATGTGGAGAAAAAGCACAGCAGTAAAAAAAACAGAGAATCGCTCGCTCAGCAACTTAAGTTAACTTTCACCTAAGTTCCCCTTAGCTTTCCCCTTAAGTGCCGAATCGGAAGCTGCGAATCAGAAGCTAACTTTAGCATCGTGATATAAAATATAGTTAAGTAATATAGCTAACGTTAGCCAAAGGCAGTCACTTTCATTTACCTTCAACGGTACTGCAGGTTAAAAGGAATGTGAGGTGTTAGTGGCATTTATTTAGCCTTTAATCACAGTACTAACCTACCAAACATGTATTTACATATCCTGGCTTGGTGTGCCACTGCCGATCTCCGCCGACACGGAGAGCAGAAAAAACTTCTCATTGTTTCAACCCCCCTCTCCCCCCTCCCCCCTCAGCTACAAGTGCAAGTTAATTTTGCACCACATGTATCGCTAGAAAAGTTGCAAAATTCTATGCGCGCAGATTCGTCACAGGAAACAGGAGAAAGCACATTTGTGAAGTTGCAGAGACCAATTCGAGAGGTTGTAATCACAGAGTTGTGGTTGTACTGGAAAAAGGACTCAAGTAAAAAACAAAATACAAGTTTGCAACTGTCATTGTTTTTATGTGAACATCAATCTACACGTGTGCGTATTTTTTCTGCAACTTCATATTCAGAACATCAGTGTGTGTGAATATTTTCTACAAGTGAAACTTTCAACATACAACTTCAGATTCTTTCTACAAGCTCTCGTGTTTTTTTTTCTTTTGTGGCTTATAATTCAACTCACATGTGTGAATATTGTGTACAAGTGAAAATTTTAAGATACAAGTACAGATTTTTGTTCTACAAGTTCTCACATCGTATTCTACAAGAGTTCACATCAAGTTTACAAGCTCTTTCATTTTGCACCATGTTTACCTTCATACGTTATGTTGTTAAAGTCAGCTGTTAGCCAAGAAGCTAAATGAGGACTGGAGAACAGGGAGAGAGAGGTACTTTCAACAGCTGTAAGTAACGTTATTGCCATTACTTTGTCACAGTCAGATATGCAAAGAACATTGTCGTCCGTTGTAAACTTTGTGTGACCAGCAAAAAGCTTTCAACCGCGAACAATTCTACATTTATACTGAGGCTAATGGAAGCATCAGCTAAAGCAACACAGCAACGTGAAACTCAGAGAGAAACTCCGGCCGCTGCTGCCAGTGATGCTTGGACTCATGCGTTATATCACCCGGTAGACTAAGTAGAGTAGCTAATATTAGGCTACTTTTTTAAGGAGTACGTCTATGCTAACTAGTAGTTAATATTATTTCTGAGTAACTTGCCCAACACTGAGTTGACAATAAGGATCAGATACATGGGGAATGTTTTGATTATTGCTTGATGCTTGAAGGCTATGTCTAAAGTTTACTTTGACTTTGTTATCTATTGATCACTCATGTAGCCTCTATACACACTTTGCTGTATGAATGGTTGCTTTTTTAAGTCGTCCTTATGTTAAAGGTTTTGGCACGTTATTAATTTCTTGTGAATGGTTTTGACAGGGTTTAGGTTATATGGCCTTTTCACACGGGTCGCTCATCAACAAACAGGCAGACAAGTGCTCCGCAAGGTAACCATGGCAACGGCTTCTGTATAACTGGCATGATCCTGTTAAACTGTCGCGGTCGTTCTCGTCTCACACACGCCCCCGCCCACTGCCAGAGCTGAAATGTCAAACTTTTTCCTACAGTTTATCAACAGACAGGACTGATCAGCTGTTTGAGTTTCCTGAAGAGTATAATTGTTTCTTTAACAGTTAGGCCACCAGGTCTTAAACAGGCAGCGACCTTTGCTGCTGTCTCTTATTCATTAAAAATCATCTATTAACTTCAACTCAACTAATTTGAAAGTTAGTAGTTATATTATTTAGTTATAGACTCAATTATTTCATGTTTCATGTTGCACATTTAGCTGTTGAAGTTTGGTAAAAATTAATACAAAATAATAATTATTATAGAGAGGTTGCGATGGCACCATGGATTAGACACTTGTCTTTGATTCCCACTGCAACACATCCATTAAATAATTTATTGTCATGGGTTCTGCTTTACCAACCATGTTTAATCGGGGTGTCAGGGGGTCTCAGTATATTTTCCTGCTTTTTTGCCCTTTGCCAATCACATGCCTGAAAGATACAGTAATCCAGTCATCCATCCATCGTTGACCGCTTATCCTGCGTACAGGGTCGTGGGGTGATACAGGAATACAGTATCTAAATATCACAGGATTCCAATCTGGGAGTGTGTATCAGAAGGACAGAACGAGAGCTTTGGATGCTGCCTCTCCTTCGTCCAGGAAAACACACACAGCATTGTGTTTGGGAAGTCATAAGTTTGGTTTGATAGTTGTTTAATATGAACCTCTCTGCACTGTCTGGGAACTTCCTGTTTTACAAGCAGGGGCTCAGCTCATGTTTGTTTTGCCTGAGACATCTTGCAGACAGTGTGTTCTATCACTCGGTGTAAGTTTCAGGGTTTAGTTTTGCATAAGAATGGTTTTATATGTAATATCTGAATATTGAAAATTAATAGTTTAAAAATGAAACCTTCTAGTACCACTGGCTTCCATTCTGTCTCTACTGCATTCTTTTCTCCCCTCTGGGCGTCTTAATTATGGAAATGTCAGATATGAAGCATTAGAAGAAGGGCAGAAGACGAATGGGCAGAACTTTCTTGAAAATGTTTAACCAGTCAACTGGTTAAACAGGCTTTCTGTATCTTCTGGAAACTTTTTAATTCATTAAATTGAAAGATGTTAACATGTCAACATCTCTCAGTATGTTACTTTATGCTGTTATCTTATTTTATTACTTTATTTTATTGTGTTTATCTTATTTTTAGTGGTGGGCCGATATCGGCGTTAACATGCTGCGTTAACGTGAGACTCTTATCAGGCAATAAAAAATATATCGCCGTTAATCCATACTCAAAGTTGGGTTGCTGGGTCTATACTACGCAAGCTATGATGACTTTCACCTTGATATTTTAGCGCAGATGTATACCTAGCCGAATTGCACTGTAGGGGCAAGAACAAGCCTTCGAACCTGTGTGTATGCGTACTGTGAAATTACCACATCAAACATGACGTGCTAACATGGATGCAGCTATTGCTGCGTTCCACTTACCTCGGAGGTCGGAGCTGGGAATGATGTCACACCCGAGTTGACGGCGTTCCAGTTACAACCTTGCTCGGCCAGCTGTTTGTTTACAACTAGCCAGGTTAGTTATTGATACGCTGGTTGATTAAAAACACATTGTGCGGTATTTACTCACACTAACTGTAGCAACACGTCCACAGACAGCTGTTGGACAGCACTTTGTGTACGAACATTTCTGAAGCCGCCGGGTTTGCTTCTGGGAAAATTTTAAGAAGCTTCCCAATGGAAAATTCGACAAGACTAAGGTTGTTTGCACCTTGTGCAATGCGGAATTAGTTTACTGTAGGAGTTCTTCCAGTCTCAAGTACCACCTTTTCGCAAAGCACATCACACGCTACACACAAGTACATCTTATTGAACATGATTTATTTTCATCACCAATTATCATAGTAGAACAGCTTTCTCAAGCTTTGTGATGCATTTTGGAAACAGGAGATGAGCCCCTGGTCTAATGCGCCACCTGGCTTGAAACCTGGCTTGAAACCCGTTCGCACACATATTCTGAATGCCTTCGGCAGAATTCAAATGAGCCATTTTAATCTAGATTAATCTAGATTAATTTCAAGATTACAGTGAGATTAATCTAGATTTAAAAAAATAATCTATGCCCACCACTACTTATTTTATTACTTTTATCCTGTTGTGTTTTTTATTGTTGTGATGTACAGCACTTTGGAAACCTTGTGTTTATTTATATAACACAATTTAAACAAATTGGATTGGATTGGAAGTCGATTAAATGCGTCTCTTTGTTTTATTTTTGTTGGCCAGGTTTTGAATTGAAACAGAGTTCAATTCAATTCAATTCTATTTTATTTATATAGCGCCAAATCACAACAACAGTTATCTCACAGCGCTTTTCATAAAGAGCAGGTCTAGACCGAACTCGAACCGAAGTTATTTACAGAAGCCCAACAATTCCCACCAAGAGCAAGCACTAGGCGACACAGGCAAGGAAAAACTTCCTTTTAAGAGGCAGAAACCTCGAGCAGAACCATGGCTCAGGGTGGGCAGCCATCTGCCTCGACCGGTTGGGGTGAGGGGGAGAGAGAGAGCGAGAGAGCAAGAGAAGAGAGAGAGAGAGAGAGCAAGAGAGAGAGAGCAGAGGGAGGCAACCTACACAGTATACACATAGAGGTACAGACAATAAAGGTAATGGTGCTATAGACTGAATGAAAAATGGTACAGATATTTATAGTAATGTTAATGATAATAATAATAACAGTAATAATGGCGATAGGACTTGTAATAGCAATTGCAACTGTAGCAGAGGGCGTCGAGCAGGAACACGGGGGCAGCAGGAGACTCCCAACCACAGATCCAGACTCCACAGCTCCAGAGCCAGCAACACCCGCAGGAAGTGACAGGAGGGGGAAGCACACGACCACGGGAGAGGGAGAAAAAATCGAGTTAGTATTAAGGGATGGTTCAGGACTCACCCGAGCCAGCCCTAACTATAAGCTTTATCAAAAAGGAAAGTCTTAAGCCTACTTTTAAATGTAGAGACGGTGTCTGCCTCCCGAACCCAAACTGGAACCTGGTTCCACAGGAGAGGAGCCTGATAGCTGAACGCTCTGGCTCCCATTCTACTTTTGGAGACTCTAGGAACTACAAGTAATCCTGCATTCTGGGAGCGCAGTGCTCTGGTGGGGTAGTAAGGTACTATGAGCTCTTTAAGATAAGATGGTGCCTGACCATTAAGAGCTTTGAATGTGAGAAGAAGGATTTTAAATTCTATTCTGGATTTTACAGGAAGCCAATGCAGAGAAGCTAAGACAGGAGAGATATGATCTCTTTACTGGTTCCTGTCAGAACACGTGCTGCAGCATTCTGGATCAGCTGAAGAGTCTTAATGGACTTTTTCGAAGAGCCTGATAATAAGGAATTGCAGTAATCCAGTCTAGAAGTAACAAATGCATGGACTAGTTTTTCTGCATCATTTTTAGACAGGATGTTCCTGATTTTTGCAATATTACGTAGGTGAAAAAAGGCGGTCCTTGAAATTTGCTTAATGTGAGAGTTGAACGACATGTCCTGGTCAAAGATAACTCCAAGATTTCTCACAGTGGTGCTGGAGGCCAGGGCGATGCCATCCAGGGAAACTATATCTTTAGATAATGCATCGCGGAGGTGCTTAGGTCCCAGAACAATAACTTCAGTTTTATCTGAGTTTAACATTAGAAAATTGCAGGTCATCCAGGTTTTAACATCCTGAAGACACATTTGAAGCTTAGCTAACTGATGAGTTTCATCTGGCTTAATCGATAGATATAACTGAGTATCATCTGCATAACAATGAAAGTTTATGGAGTGTTTCCTGATCATATTGCCTAAAGGAAGCATATATAAAGTGAAGAGGATTGGTCCGAGCACAGATCCTTGTGGAACTCCATGACTAACTTTGGTATGCATGGAGGACTCATCGTTAACATGTACAAATTGAAATCGATCTGATAAATAGGACTTAAACCAGCTTAGAGCGGTTCCTTTAATGCCAATGAAATGAAATCCTGACTGAAAATCCTCAAATAAACTATTGCTATGTAGAAAGTCACACAGCTGTTTGGCGACTGCTTTCTCCAGGACCTTAGAGATAAATGGAAGGTTAGATATAGGTCTATAGTTGGCTAAAACGTCTGGATCCAGGTTGGGCTTTTTCAGAAGAGGTTTAATTACAGCTACTTTAAAGTACTGTGGCACGTAGCCTGTTGATAAAGACAAATTGATCACATCCAGCAGAGAAGTGCCAACCAAGGGCAAACCTTCTTTAAGCAGCCTAGTCGGGATGGGGTCTAAGAGGCAGGTAGATGGTGTAGATGAAGAAATTATTGAAGTTAGCTGATAAAGATTGAGGGAAGCAAAGCAGTCTAAACATATAACTGGTTTTACAGCTGTTTCTAAAGTTCCTGAGTATAGAGTTAAGTCGGTGCCAGTTGAGGGCAGGTCTTGGTGGATTTTGTTTCTAATAGCTAGGATTTTATCATTAAAGAAGCTCATGAAGTCATATATACTGAGAGCTATGGGAATACTTTGCTCAATAGAGCTGTGACTTTCTGTCAGCCTGGCTACAGTGCTGAAAAGAAACCTGGGGTTGTTCCTATTTTCCTCTATTAATGACGAGTAGTACGCTGCTTTGGCATTACGGAGGGCCTTCCTATAAGTTTTAAGACTATCTTGCCAAATTAAACGAGAATTTTCCAGTTTGGTGGAACGCCAATTCCTCTGGAGTTTCTGTGATATTTGCTTTAATTTGCGAGTTTCAGTATTATACCATGGAGCTAACCGTCTTTGTTTTAGTATTTTCTTTGTAGAGGGGCTACAGAGTCGAAGTGTTGTTCGCAGCGAGCCTGCAGCACTATCAACAAGATGATCGACTTGGGAGGGACTGAAATTCGCGTAAGAGTCCTCTGTTAATTTGATACCTGATAGTGAATTTAGAGCCGATGGGATCGCATCCTTAAATTTAGCTATAGCGCTATCAGACAGACATCTTGTATAGAAATTTTTGCCCAATGGAGGGTAGTTCAGCAGTACAAGCTCAAAAGTTATCAAACAATGATCAGATAAAGAGGGATTCTGTGGGAACACTATTAAATGTTCAATTTCAATACCATATACCAGAACAAGGTCGAGGGTGTGATTAAAACAGTGAGTCGGTTCATGAACACTCTGAGAGAAGCCAATTGAATCTAATAGAGAGATAAACGCAGTACTAAAGCTGTCATTCTCTACATCCACATGAATATTAAAATCCCCTACAATAATAACTTTGTCCGTTTTAAGGACTAAAGTTGACAAAAAACTCTGCAAATTCAGATAAGAATTCAGAGTATGGCCCAGGTGCTCGGTACACTACAACAAATAGAATTGGTTGCAGTGATTTCCAGCTTGGGTGTGAAAGACTCAGAACAAGGCTTTCAAATGAGTTATAGTTTAGTTTAGGTTTAGAGCTGATTACTAGGCTAGAGTCAAAGATAGCTGCAACTCCACCTCCTCGGCCTGTGCTTCGAGGAATGTGAGTATTAATATGACTGGGAGGGGTGGATTCATTTAGGCTTATATATTCTCCATCACCCAGCCAGGTTTCAGTAAGACAGAATAAATCAATTTCATAATCTGATATTAGTTCATTTACTAGTACACCTTTAGAAGAGATAGATCTGATGTTTAAGAGTCCACATTTTACTCTCCTATTCGTTCACTATTGCTCCTGTGGTTTTAATTTTTATGAGGTTTTTATGCACAGCTCCTCTTCTGTTTACCTTTGATTTAAATAATTTCAATGGTCGGGGGACAGACACCGTCACTATAGGGTTTTCACTAAGTAACTCCTGGAACGGAGGAGCAGAGAAGTGTGTTAAACTGCGACTCTACGTGAGGGTTTTGGGTGGGTAACTGCTGAATTAGAAGGGCAGAGAAGTGTGTTAGACTGCGACTCTGCCTCCTGGTCTCAACTCTGGGTTGTCATGGATTTGGTCCGCTAATAAAGTTGGCCAGATTTCTAGAAATGAGAGCTGCTCCTTCTCAAGAGGGATGGATGCCGTCTCTCCGAATCAGACCAGGTCTTCCCCAGAAAGTCTGCCAATGATCTACAAAGCCCACATCGTTGGCTGGACACCACCTCGATAACCAGCGGCGGAATGACGACATGCGGCTATACATGTCATCACTGGTCAGATTGGGCAGGGGTCCAGAGAAAACTACGGTGTCCGACATTGTTTTTGCGTATGAACACACCGACTCAACATTAATCTTAGTGACCTCCGATTGGCGTAACCGGGAGTCATTACCACCGACGTGAATAACAATCTTACTGTATTTACGTTTATCCTTAGCCAGCAGTTTCAAATAGGACTCGATGTCGCCCGCTCTGGCCCCTGGGATGCATTTGACTATGGTCGCTGGTTTCGCTAACTTCACGTTTCGCAAAATGGAGCTGCCAATTATATTTTCTGTTTGCTTGCTGGGATCCAGAACAAGAGGTTTCTGTTGAGATATAGACTCTTGTAGAGGTTTTAACTTAGAAAAGGACTCACTGTGGGTTTTGTTTTGAGCACTGACTGTGGTGAACTTTGTATTTCTGGTTGTCTGTAGGTACCTTGTTTGGAACACCTGGTTGTTAAGTAAGGTGGAGTGATTGTCATGTACTGAAGGACTTTTTTTACATGCAAACATGCACGCATATTTTGTTATCAGCACATAACACTAACAAACCATACATGATAAGGATCCTTGCACACGATGTGTATGTATAATGGATTAATGTGTGGAGGAATAGCTAACAAGAAATAGAACAGAGGAAATGGATCTGGACCTTTCTCTCACCAGTGAACAGAGACTCATCTCCTTGTTCTCCTTCATGCAGCTTTACAAGAACCTGTGGTCGGCTGTGATGCAGGGCAACCAGGTGCTGGAACGGCCATCCTGGTGGAAAGAGTTCTCCTCAGACAAGCCTATGGTTGAATCACTCCGTCCAAAACTCTAGAACCCAGACGCGCTCTGCACTAGAACCCTGGACATGTGTTTGGAGTGTCCAATTTCTATGTATTAAATGTGTGTGTGCCTTCAAAAAATTCCAACAATGTTATTACAAATGTAATTTCCATATGTACACTGCTGTTTGCCAAAGACCATTGACATACAATGCTGCACCTGTCTATTAAGGTACAAAATGCTGTCCAAAGTTTACAAATAGAGTACCCTATCTGGTGTGTAGTATATAGGGAATAGTAAATGAGTGATTTTGAAAAATTCAGAAACCCTGCAATTCTTCCTCCAAATCCTGTACACTTAAGAAGTCTAGATGGCCCTGTTCCAACACAAAACAACATAATTACACTGATGGACACACTTACCTCTCCCTGAGCAATGAGCACATCTAAACACCTCAATCTTGCTCACCAGCACATTCTCTAAAACCCTCTTTTAAATGCCATGACCGCAGTATCACATAAGATGGTAAACAGGACCTGACAAATCGGGCCAACTCAAATGAAATTTCAGATTTTCTGCTGCAGCACACTGATTGATTTTGTGAATTACTTCACTTTTGAAAACTAAATCAGTCCTCAGGAGGAGGGAGACATTTTATATTTTGTATTACCAATCTTATCATTCCATTTTAAACTGTGGTAACAAAAAGAAGTAATGCTGTGTCACTGTTCCGTCATTGTCTGATAGCTGACATTATCTGACCTAGAACAGCTCAGACACAAAACAAACACTTACACAGAATTTAGACCAATT